>JAJEKB010019303.1:0-44815 GCA_022393335.1 Macrotrachela quadricornifera
TTTGTTGCAATTATATCAGATTATAATCGAACATTTTTTACTCAGTAAGCATCGTAAACATTAGGGCGCAGTAAAACAAGCAATAATGAATCAATATATAAACAAGGAACGTGGTTCGTTCTATTGTAACTTGTAAGAAGGAATTTGATTTTGCTTTTACTACAAATCGATAACATGTCCTCAAATACTTCGTCATCTATTGTTGAATATCAATTTAATCGATTTGATCAATGTGATTCGGTAAATTTGACCACTACTTCATTTTCTTCTTCTAACATCACTTTATCTTTATCTTCTATTGCTCTTTCTCCAGTCGTTGTATACTGAACGTGATACTTCCATTTATTAATTTGGCTTCTCTTCATATTTTACTAATTTGTATCCATACAGGGAAAGATATGTGTTTTTCTATTTTGAAAGTAAAGAAAGGAAATGTGAACTTATTTATAGTACGATTGTGAAATAAACATGAAATTATTTATTAATTGACAATATAAGTTAACCTGATAAATGCGCAAAAACGTTGTATTATTTTAAAAGATATATGAAAAGTATGTAATCCCATAAGATGGTCCTATCCCATGCCACGCGGAGCCCTGCTTTCTAAGACGCTTAACAAAGTACTTTTGAAAGGATCAAGTACACTACTGATGAACTGTCAAATAATAAACTGTTTGTTTTTCTTACATTCAATGTCATACCGTTCGATTTTTCATGGTAAACTATGGTTACCAAAAGGTTTTTATTTTATGTATGCTTGAGTTGCGCAACGTCTTAGATGAAAGAGTGCAAAAAATTGAACAAAATTAGTTATTCAAATTATTTATAATATCATGCTTTGATATTGAGAAAATGTGAACAAGCATTTTTTTAGGCGAAAAATCTATTTTGTTGGCGCTAAGCAGTTCCAACCAAAAATGAAACTTAGTGATTTTGATAAAATCTGATTCTCAAAGCGATTTGAATTCGCTAATACAAAAGCAAACTTTATAATAACTATCCATGTAGTCATTCTTTTTATTTTTAAACTGAAACCCAAATAAATCTTCAGTATCAGAGTGAAAAATTGTATTAGGCTAAATATATTGCACAAAAAAATTCTTTTCTGCGAAGAATGCGTCTGTGGCATCTCCGCAATTTTTTTCTCTCAAAAATTTTACCTTGAATTCTCATATGCTTGTTTTTGTAGCAAAAAAAAATTCATCCTAAAATGTATTTGAATCGGGCCAATTTTTGGTGCGTATTCTGAAAATCTACCTGATTTCAAATTTCGAATGAAAAACAATAACTATTTATGATACTCTTAACTTACTATTTTTAAAAGAATTTTTGTAACGAATTGAAAGAACTATGAAACTCATTAAGTTCGATTATCGCTTGGCATTAATTAGAACTGAAAACTCATAGTTCTCACATAAAAGCTGCCATTTTTAGTAACTACTAAGGCATTCCACGAATTGATTAAAAACTTTTCGACTGATTATCTGTAAGCAGAACTCAGCGAGACTGTTCGAATTTCAAAAAATTTGGTCCTATAGGTCTTCTTGCTGGAATTATCATCAATTTCTAGAAATTTCGTCCTACATCGAGATACTTCGGAAACAATCAAATAAAGGGATATCATGCTGGAATTTTGTCCATAATAGATCTTATGATTCGTAGAATATTCTTAAAAATTATAGCCAAAATATTTGTTTTCTTTCCAAGGCATCAGATGAAAAAGAAACGATCATATTTCATAAAACAAATCAGAAAATAAACTGTTCTTTAATATTTCATATCTGGAAAAGGAAGCAACTATTTTGGCCAAAATCTTCAACGTATTTTAAGAATCATAGGCAGCTTTTGTGGACAGAATTTTAGACGAAAGTCTTTTAGTTTGACTGTTTGCTAGATATGTTGTCTCACAATGAAATATCAGGATACTGATGATAATACCAGCAGAAATATCAATGGAGAGATCAAATCTTTTTATGATCTCAGTAGTCCCACCAAGTCCTACATACTAATAAAATACGAACTCATAAGCTTTTAATCAGTTAGTCCGAATCCCTCGAAAGGAAATATTCAACTGACTGTTTTCAATATCAACATGTGATTTTATAAGTAATTTGAATAACCACTTTTGTTTAATTTTTTGTACTCTTTTATCTAAGATATTGCTCAGTTCAAATGTATAAAATAAAAATGGATTTTACGAAACTGAGTACTCTCATCCTCTTCTAGTGAAAGGTCAATACTCGAGCAACAGCGGGCTATAGATCTAAGTTCTATCGTAACTAAACCTTTTCACGAAGAATCCAATCGTAAAGCTTTCAATGGAAAAAAATTCATTATGTGATGGCTTTGCTTGATTCTATCAAAGATCTTTTCTTAAAAAGACAACAAAAATACCCCATAGCGCGCTGCCAGAGCACATAAAAATAATACAGACGTGAAATTTCATTTACATTTTCTACTTTATTTTTGGTTTATAAGAACTTGAAAATAACCTATTATCAATATATTAGAGATACTTATTTCTCTACTTCGATAAGATTTTCTCTCCACACATAATTTAATCAGTTTATCAATCGTACCAATTATTATAACAGTATGATGAAAGTAAATAGATTCTCATAATAAAATGACATAAAAAGTGATTGTAACCAAATATGAACTTTTATACAAATACATCATAGTGCACATATTTTATTATAAACATTTTTAACATGAATATATGTTAGAATGTTGCTGGTCAATATGTTAGATAAGATAAAGTGTTCAACAATGCGTTTATGATTTCGATTTACACATTGCTTTGGAAAAAAAAACTCGATTGTAAAATTTGTCGAGTTTATTCGTCTTAATTTGAAAATATAGAAAGAAAATTTTCATGTACTCTCACATTCTCTCATTCATTCGCCAATAAAAAGTAAATTTACTATGTCAACATTTGTGTTTTTTTTAATTTTTTTCATGTGCTTATCGACATCGTACATTGTTTATTCTTTTTCTTTATCTAAGAAATTTCATAGATGTAAACTCGAAACGTTGTTACATGCTTTAAAACATTTACTAGACTTTTAAACTATTCAACTATTCAAATTTTATTATTTCAGAGATGAAGATGAGGTTGACAATTTCATAACTAACTCGTTTAATACTCGAGTACTGAATTTATAAAATTTCAATAGTTGTATAGTTTAAGATTATCTGCTAAAAAACAAGATAAATATCTAGACAAAACCATTGAAACAAAAGGAACTTGTGCAACTGTCCCTTCAATAGACATTATATTATATTCGACGTAAATATGGAAGAATGAATAAATGGAAATGGTGTTTACAATGAAGCAATGGCAGTAATATTCATTGCACCCTTTTTTTCTATTCGTTGTGTAAACAACATTTTTTATTTATCGCTAAATAGTACATCTAATAATTTTTACTTCCAGATAAAACTGGAAAAACTAGATCGTTTACTTAAAAAAATGTCGAATAGTACTATCGTATATTTCAGATAAAAAATATGGCAAAATTGCTTTGCTCCAGCTGTAAGCTTCTTGGAAAGCCTCCAGCACGAATAAATTTTATCGTTACAACAGGTTTACCAGACAGTTTAGTATATCAACGAATCAAGTATTTACTCAAAAATTATTCGGAAATTCCTTCATCTTCAAATGATATTCGTCTGACAAAGTTTGAAACATTAATGGATATCAATGATCAACTTTTTAATTTTCAAAATCATTCATCTTCAGCAGATGAGTCAATATCGACTTTGACACAACCATGCTGCCATGGATTTATAGATTTTTCTACTAGTATCGATGATATCTCAGATGCTTCCCAACTAAATGCATTTCAAAAACAAATTCTTGATCTACTTGATTCAAAAGCTGATTCAATAGGCGCAGAAGAAAATTTAAAACTGAAATCACCAAGTTGGATTCTATTCAGTGCATCAAAGTGTTTAGAAAGAGCATTTTTTAATGTATTTCTTCAACTAAATGAGCAAAATTCATCGTTACTAAATTTCACATTAACTATACTTTGTTTTCTTGTCAATGAACAACGATTTTTCGAAAACTGGCTATATCATAATTTATCTATTCAAGATTACCAATCAAACGCCTATCCTGAATATGAGCGTCGAATTAATGACTTTTTCTCATTATTAAACACTTCAAATTATCTTCAACAGAATACATTACTTATTGATGAACAAACTGTGATAAATGATAATGATCTTCAGATATTATTACAAGGCCTTTTTCGTAATGAATCATTAAAATATCGAGCAAACAAGAATAAACTTCGTTATAATATGGCAAAATTATTGTCACCTCGTCAACGAACAGTACGCGACATAAGAAATGTTCAAAATAGTTTACAATATCGTTATCGTCAAACGACTGAAGATAGATTAAAGCTACTTCTTAACGATCTTCAGCAAACAACTACAGCTTCTAATGCTGCTCATCAAATTATTCAACTTGTTCTCAATGAATTTGGACGTATGAATGAGGAAGAATTACGAATCTATAAAAAACAATTGATACTTGGTTTTAAATTCGATGACATAAAGTATTCAAACACAATTGCTGCTCAATTAGTTCATTATGCGCTTCAACTGCTTGGAAATAATGATAACACATTAATATCATTTATTTATTCAATAATTTTAGTTATTTGTACGTTAAGTGTGCATTTCTACTTTCGTCATGAATTGTTCCATCACACTCCTGAAATATACAAATTGAGTTTATTACTTGTCAGTCAACGACAATATGCATTGACATTATCTGGCCTTCGACTTTGCATAGCTATTCTAAATGGTGATCAAAATGAGCATAAATACGCAATTACGTATTTGACTCATGATCCATTGACGGCACGCAAAATTTTAGATGCAATCAAATGGCTTCTGTCGCCTTATATAACACTCAAAAACTTATGGAAAGAAGAAGACGAAAAAGCAGAAGATGATGATGATTCTGAGTGAGTAAAATGTCTGTTATAATTAGTCAATATTTAACTCTAATTCTTCGTATTGTTGTCAGGTTAAATGTGAACGAATCATCATTGTATATTGCAGAAAGAGCTTGTTTTCGTCATGCAGGCATTCTACTTGAACGATCTTATATACGCAGTCTTGCTTCATTATTTTATGGTTCTGCAGATCATTGTGCACAGGTGACAGAGGATGATATGCATAACTTCGCTGAAGTCATTGGTGTTTTAGCTGATTCTCGTTTGGCTTGTTGGTATCGAAGTGCCAGCAAATCTCATTTAAGTTTGATGCTTATAAGTCATCTTTGTGCTCTTCTAACACCTATGCTCTTGTATAGTTTACCTGTCGTTAGTTCAGCATTGCTAAATGAAGATCATCTATTATTGGCCATTCCTAAAGCTATTCGTGACTTACTCAAAACTGAGAATATCGATAAAGATATGATAAACATATGTGTTCATTTTTACACGCAGTTTATTCAGTCAAAATGCAAACAAGGGAAATATGACGATGACGATGACGATGATGATGATAACAGTGAAAAAGGAGAAATATCATCCAATGTACCAATAGCGGCACCGATTCTTGAACCATCAAGTCCTTTAAATATTTCTGAGGATTTGATTCAGTCATACTTTGATTTGTATCGTCAAATTCAGAAATCATCTTTATTCGATGAATCATCTGCACAACAAGAACAAATCCAAACATTATTTAATACAGAATGGAAGAAATTGGATATAGTTCAATTACAACATGATCATGAACAACTTAAAAATGAACACAAATCACTCAAAGAAGAATTGTCACAATTGAGAAATGAATTGCAACGTACTCAGTCGGAAAGAAATCAATTTCGAAAAGAAAACATACGAATGGCTCAAGAGATAGATAATCTCAAATTAGTACCTGTCACTAGTATATCTACAGAATCTCAACAGTTAGCAATTTCTGTTTCTGTTAATAATAAAAATCAAACAAATATAATCGATGAATTAGAAAGACTTTCTCCACATGAAATCACTGCACAACAAGCGAAACAATGTATTCAAGAAATTTATCATCGACGAACAACATTCAATGATCATGATATGCGAAAATCTATTTGTGGATCGCTTAAACATCTTGGTTCTGATCTCTATAGTTCACCTGTACACTTTTTACACGAACTCATTCAGGTTATTTAATCGTTACGTTTTTTTTCTCACTACTATAAATGAATATTTTTCTTCATAGAATGCTGAAGACAATTTTTATGATGATATAATCGTACCATGTTTACGTATTGAACTTAATCATACTTATATTCTTTTCTCAAATAATGAGCAAGGCCTTCGAGTACGAGATGTAGTAGCTATTTGTAGTTTGGCCATTACTACAAAAACAATTCAAAAAGAACATATTGGTGAAAAGGGTGTTGGCTTCAAATCAGTTTTCGCTGCTTCAAATCAACCGATATTTATTTCACATGCTTGGAAATTTTGTTTTCATATACCAGGTCTTGATGCTATGTCATATATTACTCCATTATGGATAACAGATCAAGATATTCCTGAATGTATTTCTAATCAAATTTCAACATATACTAAAGATACACATCTTTATCTACCACTTAAATTACAATCACATACACCAGAAACTGATCGGTTTCTTAATCAAGTCGTTATAGCTGCAGATCCCTGTATTCTATTGAATATGCGTCAGTTGAAAAAGCTTGAAATTATTGATAAGCGACAAAATAAAATAACAATCATCGAGAAAAAAATCATAGGTTCAACAAAACTAGAAAAACAATTAAGTATAACATTTGAAGATTTTACGTTTATTGATGTTAATGGATCTATTATTCAACTATATACATCACCAGGATACAATACTTTTCGTGTATATTCATGCTATATTGATGTACCAAATTCCATTGAACAACGACGATCTCCAAGAACACGTCTTATGTTAGCATTTCCTTGTGAAAATGATTATTGTTTGACTAGTACAGTTTACACAGGTTTACCTGTTTGTGATCTTGGTTTTAATTTCTTATTCAATGCCGATTTTCAATTGGTTACAAGTCGAGAAAATGTTCGAGAAAATGTTCCATTTAATACATTTATTCGTGATCATATAGCAGCTTTTTTTGTCTATCTTCTATTGAATGATGTAGACTTAAGAAAAGATATCAATCGATATTGTCCATCATTGAATACACATCAAGTAAAGCATTCATCATGGTGGCTTATTATGATTGATAATATCAATGAATTAATAACTAAATATATTTCATTATTATTTGATATTCGAACAGGTAAGTAAAGATTTTTCAAAATAATATTTAAAAAAAAGGAATCAATCAGTGATCATATTTAGGTAAAGAAATTCGTCATTTCAATAAAGATTTAGCATCATTAGTATCAAATGAACAATTATATAATTGTGCTGATATACAAGTAATTAATTCAGATGATGGTTTCTTGACAGCTGAACGATTAAAATCTTTTCAAATACAATCAGTTTCAATTATGGATGTACTTAACTGTTTTCCAAATCGAGAAGAAATAACAACAAACGAATTTCGTCAACAATTTCAACTATGGACACAAAAACAAGATCAACAATGGTGGTCTCAATTTTTTCATTTTCTTAGTCAAATAATGATACCAGAAATATCTCATAGAATATTACAAAAACCAATATTTCTTCTTCAAAATGATCACCAAAGACAATATTTACCTGCAAACAATAATAGTCATTTACTTCTCTTTATTAATGATGATTCATCATTTCGAATGTGGAAAAGACAACTAATACTTCTACGATACTCTTCAAAATCAGAAAGAATTGCTCTTCTTAAATCAAATCATGTGCAACTTCTAACAGACGAACGAATGATTGAAATTATAGTTCATGATCATCTACAAATAGCTATTTCATCTCCTATGATTAATACAGATATAAAATTGATTGAAGAAATATGGCAAGACTTATTCTATTTAAAATCTCATCTAGATAAATTAAACAAATCTACTCCATTTCTCATACCAGTTAGTGGAACAACAAGTCTTGTAACAATTCAAAATGCAATATTACCAACAATACTAGGAGTTGATATTCGACCATTTATATGTTCACCAACTTTATCTATTATTTGTCTTCCCTATTATAATACTGATCAGTATCAATTAATTGATATTCTTCAATGGGAATATTTTCTACTTGAAATGAATTGTAAACAACCATTGATTAATCTTCCCAAAGACTATGTTATTACTAGTTTACCACTTTTACCGTCCTTTATAAGGTTTACAGATGAAAAGTGTGCTCGATTAGGTGAACTGATTCTATCAGCTCAAATTGACATTACAAAAGAATATCTTCATCAATTTCCTATTGTTACTAATTCAGGTATTACACAACAAATTAGTCCAGTTTCAGTTACATTCAATGAAATTCTTGTTCAAGATTTACCATCACTACCACGCATTACTATTCCATCTCATTGTCATACATTAGCAATCAACCTTGGTGTCTGTGTCGAATATGATCTTCGTACATGTGTAAATATTTTACAATTATTAAGTAATGAGAAAAATACTAATATCGATCTGTACATTCAATGGTTAGGTCATTTACAATTGTATATTTGTCAACAACATAATAAATTTAATTCAAAAGATTTACTTTTATCATGCCAATTATATCTTCCTGATCAACAGAATTTTTATTCATTGAAAGATCTTCTAATTGTATCGGACGATAAAGAACATAGTAATGGTATTTTACTTGTTTCTAAATATCTCAAATTACAATTAATTTCACCATCAAATAATCAAATTTATTGGCAATTCAAAAATCTTTTTCAACTTTTGAATTGTACATGTGCCGTGAATATTGATCATATTTATAATACAATTTATTTAGCAAGTCACGATAAAAATAATTTCTTTGCTTTAGGTGATTGTACTACTACACTAAAAGAGAATGGTATGGAAATAATGATTACTCTATTTCAATATCTAGAAGATTTGATACTCAAATGTGTGAAAGAAAATATTGAAAATATAGATTTACATCGTGCAATTATAGAAAAAAAACATCGAGCAGCACCATGTGGTAGTCGAGAAGATCTAGAATGGCGTTTTGGATTTACTTGTAATTCTTTATCACAAGAGCTCAGAAAATTAACTGGAATACAATTACAACGAAGAAAAATTGGTCTTCTTACTATTGATCAACAATTTATTAGAAAAAATACAAATAATATTATTTATGCATGTTTAGAAACGAAAATTATTCAAAATTTAACAAAAAATATTGGTAAACGTTTTTTTATTTTACCGTTAATTGCCCGTACATGTCCATTAGTTTTGGCAATATTTGATATTGATTATGTTGAACGACGAAGCAAGATTGAATGGAAACATAAAAATCATAACCTAGAATATCATATGCGTCATCTAACAGAAATCTTTCGTGATGTTCTTAATGACAATGAATTGGAAGTAATCACAGCAAAATATGCTAGTATAACTTTTCTTCTTTCTGATTCTTTTATAATTGATTCTATTGATGAACAAGATGAATATAAAATCGATCGATATACGATGGATAGCGATTATCGTTTCTGGATATTTAATAAAACTATACTTCTTTGTACTGGCTATGAAAAAAATGATTCATCAAAAGCTATCATTGCAACATCTGCACTAGCTACTCTACTACATAACCGACAACATATACCATTCGAAGAAGCTAAGCTCATTGCTCTACAAAAGATAAGTACATGTACAGCATTTCGCTCCGAACATATTTCACTTGTCGCTAGTACAAAGTCAACTATTTATTCATATATTGATATACTATTTCCTACTGATCATCATTCTATTGAGTCAATGGTTATATCAATAGGAAAGTATTGTACTACTGAACGAGATCTAGAAGATAATGCAATAACTACAGTTGCAGCAAATCGAATTGCTGAAGATCGAATATATCGTAATCGTGTACAAACTCAAAATCATATTTCTCAACGTAAGAACATAACAAATACATGGAATGATTCATTGATTATCGATAGCGTAGAACATATTCGTATTGGTCAAAATGCAGAACATTTCTTCTTTACCTATCTACAAAGTCTTTACGGTTTAGTGGATGTAACACCAACAAAGAATTGGCGCTCATCATCACGTCTTGTTACTTATCCACAATATCAACGTGATATAAATGATTCAGTTGGTTTTGATTTTGAATTACATGATACTCGTGAAAAATTTGTTCGTGGCTCAGGATCAATAACCAAACATTGTTATTTTGAAGTAAAAGGAACAAGTGGAACATTCAATAAAGCACATACTTGCTTTCACATCTCTCAAAATGAATTAGGCATGTGCCAAGCCATTGCATATGATGCAAAAAGACTAGAACATGAAGCATATTTTATTGTCATTATAGAAAACTGTCTTGATGCTGATAAAATTTCTTTTGGTGCTATACTTGAATGGTAGGAAAGATTTTACTGACACTTACTATGTGTTGCACATGTTGTAATTTAATTTTTTTACAGGAGTCGCAATTTTGATATGGTATGCAGAACTATCGATAGTTATAAGTGTACAATTATTTCACCATCTTCTGTGAACATCAATAATTCGAGAATAGAAGAAACTAGAAATCATAATAATCGGAAGCAAAAATCACAACAACAATCAATGGCATCAAATGTCAATAATAATAATTCCAATGCACAATCTGTACCTATGAATACTGGTAATTCACCATCCAATCGTTATAATCGATCTTCCCACCAAAATCAACAACAACAAGACCAGATACATTACAGGAGAGGTAACAATAATAATAATAAACATTATCAACAAGCTTATGTTAAAAAATGATAGCCAATTTCAACATTTTTTTTGTTACTTTTCATACATTTATTGTATTTATCAAGAAAATAAATAAGAACATACAAAATGCACGAGCCCAAAGTTATTTTACATGATCTAAAACATGGTAATAATTGAACTATATGATCAGTCAAAAAGTGAAAAATTAGATGGAATTGAAACAAATTTTTAATATAATTTTATCTGAAGAGTACAAATAGAGGTTATTGTAATAAAAAATTTAGAAATGACGATTGTATATATCAATCGTTGCATTTATTCTGAATAATTGATATCAATTTATTCACAAGATTATAAAATATATATATAATCTTTTCCTAAATATAGTAGATCATATTTATATGGTCCACTCATTACTAGATTGTCGAAAGCACATATTTTCTTAAATAAACAATTCAGTCGTATCCGTAGCTAATTTTATTTTGTCTAGAAGAACTAAATGTAAAGGTAGCAATAAAATTGATAGTGACATAGATTTTTACACAACAATATTTGAACAGATTTTCTACACCTTTATAATACAGGCTACTACCATTAAACAAAGTGTAAAAAACAATGTTTTTATTTGTATTTATTTACAATTTATCGGAGGATTCGTATTACCCATACAGACATCATTAGTATCACTGATCGTTGATTTTGGTTTTGAAAAGTATATAATATTCTGCTTTTATTTATTTTCAAAATTTATTCTGTATATTGATCTTGTAATATCTGTTGTTTTGTATTAAAAATAAATTGTGATGAATTTTTCAAATAGTCGATTTCACGAAAAGAGAACAACTGACTCAAGATTATTATCACTATGAATTATTTTTTAATCAAATACTTAAAGCAATATTTTACTCAATACTTTATCTAAAACTAAATGTAGCTTTTTGATACTTCTTTAATCCTTTAGTTGATGTTTAAATGTCTGAGTTTCTTATTGTGATTAGCAATATATACGAACAGTGTGATATCTATCATTGCTCGGTTACATTGCATTAAGACAAAACATGATGTAATAATGATTGTTTAGAATTAGTTTGTAACAAACAATATACATTCGAGTGACTAAAGTAAAAATATTTCTAGATAAGATTCAATCTTTTTTTGTTTCATTTTTCTTAATACTGATACCAATTATTTATAATAATTATTTTCCAAAATATATATGTTTGAACTTTTTCTATTTTTAATATCATCTTAAACAATATGTCCAAAAGTAAAAGAATTTCAGTAAAATAAGTTTATATTTCAAGAATAATAAGTGTCTTTTTTCAATTAATCAATGAGCATATGCATATTTAAATAGATTCTATAACTATTAATGATTATTCACAATGTTAAAATCATTATAAATAACATTTAATCGAATAAAAATATGAGAATTATTGATTTTAGAAATTGTAAACTTTTCTCCATCTTCTAGAACATATGTTATTAAATGATGATAATAGGGTATCATGCCGTTGATTGCACCGGTTGCTATTTTGTTTAATTCTTCCTTTCTATTTGTTTACAAACTTTTTTATAATATTATCCATTCATCTTACTAATCGAGTTATATATATAGAATGAGATTGCTAACATATATACATATTCACAATCATATATAGCAATGCCACAATTCGCATGATCTATTGATCATTACAAATCAAGATTAGAACATATTTATCATCATTTTTACGGATGTTTATTGTCAAATGGCTCATTTGCCACTTTGTGTCTTTTTCTCTTTCTTATTTTACACATACAAAGACCAATCAAAGTTTATATTTCAGATGCCTAGACAACAAACAACTAGCACAGTCGCGTCTTTCTTTCATCATCTTCTTATAGATAATCTTAATTTTCTAGAAACTAACAGCCTAAGGGCTGCCGATTGTGTTTGACCCGGAACATGAATACTTGCTTGCTTACTTTCTCTTGTAATTGGATATAGAGAAGAACACAAATTACTAGATCGTTATATATCCATATCAATATTATTGAATCAAGAAAAAGTGAAGAGAGGTGCCGCCTGTATCCTAATTCGATATGCCGACAAACGTGTATGTTTGTCGGGACGAACAAATCATTAGTGTTGTATACGATTGATGGAAGCAATGAGTCAGTTGCAAAGTGACGATGAGAAATGTATCTATCTATTTCACACTATCACTTCATAGTTTATACGCCGCGCTTTATTATTTATTGTTCTATTAGAGAGACAATGTGAAGACAATGAACAAAATATCCTAATTTATTTCGCACTAAACAATATTCGTTTGTTGCCAAAGCCGAATTTTTCATTATTTGATGATTCTACCATCATCGATTTGTTTGTGTCAAATATTTCAAAAAATAAAAATAAAAAGAAGAAACGTATATACACATCTGATTTTATTCACATTTATTGATGATTTCTTTTTATATAAATCCCTTGTCGATCGAATGATCATCATTTGAATAAATTTTTTTTCTAAATATTTAGCCGCTTGCCGACTTAAATTTCGTAACGGTGTCGGCTTTTATTAAAAAAAAAACGTCGAAAGAAACAGCTCATCTTTCTCTTATTAATCAATAACCATCGATACATTGATGTTTTCAACACGTGTCTTCTTCACAATACATTTATCTTGAGACGAAGAGAGAACAAGTGTTATTTTGACATTCTATCAAGAGAGAAAGTCTACATATACATATATATATATATATATAAATACTTACTCAATTGACAAGATCAAAAGCTTAAATAAAATAGACAAAAAAAAAATTGTTTTTGAAGTGAGTGAAAAAGAAAGAAATTGTACCACATGTATCCAGCTGGCTTTTTATAAAATTGTCTAATGAAGTGATATATGCGTGGTTGGCAAGCAAAAATAACGATGTTTCGCTTGTCTGCCACTATATCTAAATATCAACAATGGATATAGGAAAGATGTAGCGAAAGAGAAAATAATGATACTGTGAAAGCGGTGTCTCTTCAAATGTCATCGAGTCAATTTGCTCTCTTTTTCTCTATATTGCAAAGTACCGTATGGTTGCCAGTAAATGATATTTGATCGTCTTCATCATATTATATACTCTCTTGGCTATGTATATACATACATATACAAAGTTTGTAACTGTTGACAGATAACATTGATATACTATTTTTGTTCATCATTATTAAGACCATCAAGTTTTTCGTCAATACCAAAACTTTTAATATCTAAAAATTGAATTTGAAACTATTTCTATGACAATCAAAACTGAAAAGAAATCTATTATATATCGAGACTAGTTTCAATATAACAGGATTGTCAAGATTTTCTCAAATGTTTGCGATAAATTTGTAATGCATTTTAAATAATTAACAATTATTGCCAACTTTTTATCTATACTCTTTTAGAAGAAAGCGGTTTTTGTGCATGATCAGATAATGCTAGTTATTTGCCAAAACATTTGTTCATTTAAATTTGTGCTGTCAATCATAATTTTAAATTCAATATTTCTATGAATGATTGTGAATATGATAAAAATTGAAAGGATTGAAGCAATACTTTTTCTATATCGTTGTTTATATAGGTATCAAGAATTCTGAAATTATATAATAAATAATATAATCATAATGTGATTATTTTTTTAGTCTTATTTATATATATATTTAAAACTTAGAATTCGATTCAATGCCTATCTCTTTTTAGCTCTTATATTATTATAATAAATTAATCGATTTTTCTAAATTTTATTTTTTCTATTAGTGTCTTTTGAACGATACAATTCAACAAATTAAAGATCAAGAGTATCAATAAATAAATTTATTATTTTTTTCTTTTTTTTTTATGACTGAATCTTTTCATTCGTTCTTTCTGCCTATAGATTAATCTATTCTCTCTTCTTATTTGAATCCTTATTGGTCCAAATATAACTGTAGACAAGCGAATGTACGGCTCATCTCTCTTTTTTTTCTTCCATGATAAGCTTGCGCATCGGATACGAAAAAAAAGCCAACAGCAAAGCAGAGAGAGAGAGAGAATAATGTACCTTTCTTCCAATGTAAAAGAACTCGAACTCTAAATGGTTGATACTCGATAGCCAGCAAAAGGAATAGAAGAAGAAAGAAAAAAGAGAGAAATAAGTGTTAATGTAAACCTAAAAAAAGATACAAGCTAAAAGAGACGAAGAGAGAAATCGATAGATCGAGTGATAGAGAAAAAAAAAGCTACGCTGCAAGTATAATTGAAAGCGAGCGGTACTAAGGTGAATTCGAGTGAAACCAAGTGCAACGGAAAAACCGAATCGAACCGTAAACTAATCGGACCAACATACAGGCACGGGACATCGAGCGTAGCCAAAGTAGATCAACCTACCTGCCCTGCCTACATCCACTAACATACAACGTTTGCAATGGGTATGTAAATTGTCTACAGATGAATGACGATTGTATGTGCGAGATAGCAAAAATGTTTCATCATTTTTTTTTTCATATGTTGCCTCAGTGACATACTAGAACATTTACTTCTATGCTCACTTAGTTTATTATTTTTTTTTGCAAATGTCCACCAAGAGAATAAAAAATATATATAATACATAGCAAAAAAAAAAGAAGAGAAATAAGTTTTTTCCTACTGTAGTTATTCTGTCTGTCAATCTAGTTTCATCTATTATTTTATCATGACAAAAATAATATTTGTCAAGTAAGATAACACATATTAATAGATATATTCTTTTTTCTTTATTTTTGTCGATATGAAATTCTACGAACGAACAGAAACATGTGATACTATGCCATGTAGTATTCTGATGAGATAATCATTAGGATGTTTTATTAAAATATATTTAATGACAATCAATAATATTTTGATTGTACCTTATCATCTGCTCTTCTAAATAAATATGCTATCGATCATAATAATCGTTTTTTTCTCTATTTAACCAATCCAAATACGATCCGAAGGAAATAGTGTCATCATCTCATCAGGCTATAAAAGAAGATGATAGATGATCAAATTTCATATACATATATACACAATCTTGCTAAATTATAATAATCGTCTTCGATTCCTTTCGGATACATTTGGTTTACAGAATGAGAGGCACCTACTGTGCGTGTGATCGATGATGATGACAACTACGTGCTTCCGAAGAGTTTTTATATTAACGAAGATAACATATGAATAGTAAAAAGAAAAGAAAAATGATGAAAATTTTAATAAGTTTAAGCAAATACAAAAATTATCTAAAGTCTACTAATAAGTTATTTTTTGTTTTATTTTTAGCAGATTATTCATTTAATGACACAAGTTCAAGTCAGAGTTATGGAGAAGTCAATCAACTTGGCGGTGTATTTGTCAATGGACGACCATTACCAACACCAATTCGTTTACGTATTGTCGAAATGGCTAATTTAGGTGTACGTCCATGTGATATTAGTCGTCGATTGAAAGTATCACATGGATGTGTTAGTAAAATTCTTGCTCGTTATCATGAAACAGGTAAATTTTAAGTACTTTTAATCTTATTATCTTTATTATTTCTTGATTTTCGTTTTGTTGGAGGTTCTGTATTACCAGGCGCTATTGGTGGTAGTAAACCACGTGTAACAACACCACGTGTTGTTGGTCGTATACGTGATTATAAAATTAAAGATCCAGGAATGTTTGCATGGGAAATACGAGAAAAATTATTATTAGATAATGTATGCGATAAATTTAATGTGCCTTCAGTATCATCTATTTCACGTATTTTACGAAATAAAATTGGTCCATTATCACAACCAAGCAGTGGAAGTGGAGGAGGAGGAAGCAGTGAACATAGTGATTCAAATTCACCTCCACCAATTCCATCATCATCGTCATTTATTTCGGGTACAATATCATCATCAACACCATCTTCAGCAACAATAATGACTAAACATGATCTTTCACCAGTTAATACTTCTTCAATAGTTTCATCATCAGGTTCAATATGTAAAACTGAACCACCAACATGGTCATCATATGATCAAACAACAGCATCATCACATCATCATCATCATCATCGATATCTTTATCCAAGTGTTGCTTATCATCCAACATTTCATCATCAATTTGAATCAGCTATGAAATCTCCATATACAGGAGGAAATCATATTGTATCAAATCCAACAACGAATGGAGATATTTCAAGTGCATTTACACATGCTCATCATTATCATCCTCATCCTCATCATTCTCATCATCATCCAAATACAACTGTTAACAATACAAATAATTATACATCATTTTTTAATGCTTTTCCTTATGCACAAGCAAGTAATTTTGCTGTTACTGCACAATATTATCCATCTTCTTATGGTTTACCATTGACACCACAAGCTTCATAAAAACAAAAGACAGTTCTTTTCTTTCTTTTCTTTTTTTGACAAACTTTATGTGTGTGTGTTTTCTCCTTTAGAATGTAAAATATAATATAATATTAAAATAATAATAATAATGATGAACGATTCTAAACAGGAGTCGGATGACTAAAATATATATTATTTTATCTTCTGTTCTAGCTAGCGGACATTGATATAAGTCTCGATTGTTTTGACGTAAAACGTCTTTTTGAATTTAAACACGTGCATTTCCCTCCATTTCATAATCATTGTCCAAGAAGTGTCACAAAAGAAAATCCTGTTGTTACAGTCATAATGACTTTTATCAATTATTGATTTTTTTTTCGATAGACGTGAAGAGAACGAACAATTGCTAATACATTTTATATTTCTTCTGATAAGATTTTTTTTTAATCTGATTGACAGTAGTCTATCATGATTATTTTATTAATATGATCGGTAGTAAACAGGTGAATATTTCTATTTTGATTGATAAGTGTGAAAATTTTACATTCATTAATCTCAAAAATATATATTGTGATCTATTAGTTTTGGCATCTATGTGAATTTTTTTGATTAGAAGACTGATTGTTATTTATAATGGCGAAACGTGTTTGTTAAAAGGGCAAACATTTATCGTTATATATATATATATATGAGGAGAATGAAAACAATGATGATATTACGTGATTATCCTATTGAAGAAAAAAAAGGTCATCGATCTAATTTATAATTTCATTTGACCGTAAATAAAAATTTAAAATAAGAAATAACATTAACTTCTTCACCTGTTCAGATTTTATTTATGCGAAAGTCGATCCTATTTCATTTAATTTGCATATGAAATTAACTGTTTCGGAAAATTTAATTTATTGTTTCTTTTTTTTTTTATACACATAAGTAAAAAGAACAGAAAAAAAATCAATACAGACGACAAAAAAAAAAGACAATGAATAATCGAAAAAGTTTGACTTGTATTCTCTTGTATATGTCTCTTGTTTTCGATTTTTATAGATCATTAAAATTATCGTCGAACTAAAAATATATTAGAAAAAAAGAATGGCTAATTTATTTTCAAATATATTTACCTTCTACGACAGCTGTATCTGGTATACGTCGTACAATAGTTGCTGTACGTCGTTGAGGTGAAGTATCACCAGGATATCTCTCACGAACAGTCCGATATCTTGATGCATATGATGGACGACGTACAAGATCTATTCTATAATTTACAAAAAAAAAAAAATTAATTAAAATTTAAAATAAATAAAATACAAACAAGTTTTCATCAGTGTCATGAGAATAATTTTTCATAATACGACGATTATTCGGTGGATTTACCTAAAAGAAAAAAAAACATCAGTAAATTATTATTACATATTTTTTTCAAATAAAATTTTATACATCTTGTCCCATATGATCTTCTTCAACAACAACAACATGTTTACCACCGGGTTGTGCTTGTTGTTCTCTCATAACTTGATCAAGTTTTCTAACAAGTTTTTCATTTTCTCGTGTTAAAATTTCATGATCAGTTCGAATTTTTTTTGTTGTTGCACCACTTAATCGTCCTCTAATAAAACAAAACAAAAATCTAATTAAATATTTAAATAAAATATATTTACTGAGCATCATGACGAGTATCATATACATCGCTACTAGCTGATGAACGCATTGATGCTTGTGAACCAGAATCTGAATTACGATTTTTAATTTTTGGTAATGTATTTGATTGATGTCCTAATTTTTGTCTTAATTCATTATTTTCATCTTTTAATTTTCGTACTTCACGTTTTAAACGATTAATAACATTTTCTTTTGAATCTGTTTTTACTATTGGAGCATTTTCAATATTTTTTGCACGATTAGCATAACGTAATGTACTTAAACTTTCATTTTCACATGAACTTGATGGAGATATACATGCAATCTTTAATAAATAAATAAAAAATATTTTATTTAAAAATTTGTTTCGCTTTTTTTTATTTTTATTTTAATTAAACAAACCATTAAAGTTATTCCATGTCCACCTAAACTATCAGCTAATAAACGTGTTAATTTCGAATCTCGATAAGGTATATGACCAGCACGTTTAACAGGATCGCTTAATGCTGATATACATGTACCTTTTCAATAATAACGAAAATAAAAGTATTGAACATTTATAAAAACAAAAAACTTTATTTACCAAGTGTAAGTAAACTTTTATTAATATTATTGGTTTCGATGAGTTGTTTACCTTTTGAAAGACTTACTTTAACTTTTTCACTTCCTGAAAAACAAAAAAAGATTTGTTTTCTTTTTTTTAAATAAATAAATAAAATTTTACCAGCTAAATCAACAAAAACTAATTTTCCTTGTCGAGTCATTTGTTCTTTTGGATCATCATAATCTTGTAAATCTTGTTCAATTTGAATTGAAAGCATTGCATGACTACGACTTGACATATCATTAAGATTATGTGACGCCATAGCTCGATTTAATTCACCTAAACTTTTTCAATAAAATAATATAAAAATTTTTCTTTTATTCAAACCTTCTTCAAGTATTGTTAATAATTCATCCATAGTTTCAATATAAGTTTGAAAAAGATTTTCAACATAAAATCCATCTTCAACTGAACCACGTACTTGTAAACTTTCACTATGTGATGGATTAATTAAATCACGAATCTAAAACGAAAAAAAAGAAAATTTTAATTAAAAATAAATTTATTTTAAGATTTATACTTGTTCATTATAAATTTCACAATAAGATACACGAATATAATAAGGAGCATTTGTTTCTTGAGCTTTTTCTCGTAATCGTTGAAATAAATAATTAATTGCTCGTGGAACTAAACCAAAATTTTTTATACGAAAATTTTCATCCATTCGAAACTATATAAAAAAAAATATTTTTATTTTCATATAAAAATAAAAATAAAAATAAAATAAATACAATTCCAGCGCCTCCTGGACCAATCATTGTATGTGTTTTTCCACTACCTGTTTGACCATATGCAAAACAAGTTGAAATATATCTAGAAAAAAGTATTTTTTTTATATTAATAATTAATTATTTGAATGACATACCCTTCAATAGACATATCAACTAAACGTTTTATACCACTATAATGAAATACTTCTTCTTGTGTTGATGCTACATCAAAAACACTGTCAAATGTAAATCGTCGACTATGTTGTGCACCTTCAACCTATTTTCATTTATCTAATAGAATATAAAAATGAATAGAAAAAAAAAAGCTAACCAAAATAGAATTTTCATTTTCACAATGTAATATTGATCGTTCATTTTTCTCTAATTCACGATTATTCATCGGTCGAATACTAATTAGAAATAAGAAATTTCATTAAAATTTTAAAAAACAAAATTTTTTTATCTAAACTTACCGAACAATAACACGTACACGATCTTTTTCTGTACTAAGATCTTCGGGTGGTTCATTTCGAAAAGCACTAAATAATAAGAAAACAAATAGATATTAATTATTATTTTGAATATTTTACTAATAAATTCGTTGTTTCGGTGTTACCGAATGCATTCGAGCAGTTATTACGTTATGTGGTCGTACAGCAAGAGTTTTCATTATAAAAGGATACTATTCACTTTGATAACAATCGATTATAATATGAACTGGTCAATTTTTTTTGTTCACCACTTATTCTTTTTTTTTTCGTTTTTAACGATAACGATACGTAAGTGTCTATTGACTTATGAAACAGTAAAACTGCAGTCTCGCAACTAGAACTATTCTTTTATTTTCTCTCTCTCTCTCAATTCTTCTCCTTCATCCTTTTCTTTTACCTATTGTCTTTCGTCATCATATACAACTTTCGAACTACCCATAAGGTAGGTCTTCTTCTCTTCTCTTATTATGTTTATGCATACCCACCATCATTATTCTAAGAAGACTCTTGACTTATGTGTACTTATACATCATATCACTGATAAATTGAGTCTTTATATACCTATCACCCGTCGATGAACTCTTTTGTGCTAATACCCAATCGATGACTGATGGACTACTAATATCTGTTTGAAGACCACGACTAACAGAATTAGGACCATCTTGATGAAGATCGTTGATATTTTCTAGAGATGATGTTTCAATACTTTCAAATGAAGGAATATTTCTTGGTGATTTTGATCGTATTGGTGATGTATTATTAGCAGAATGAGGCTCAAGAAAACGGACACGAGCCGATGAACCATGTTCAGGTGGATAAGGTTCAGTATTTTTTGTTGCGAGATCATTATTTTTTGATGGAATTTGTAGATGATTTGATTCGGAAGTTTTCGAAATTGGTGGAAGTTCGATTAATGAATATGTCGCAACGGATGACTTAGACATCTTATATTTTCCTTATTGTAATGGAAAATGACTTACAATAAAAACAAAAAAAAAATTTTAATCCTTATATTTTTTTTCTTCTAAGAAATATCGAACAAAAACAAATAATAATAATTATTTTCTTCTTATTTTTTCTAGAAAAACTAATTGAGACTTTATTCACACGCACTATGAAATCTAATAAATAAAAGCTGATCGATTCATTAGAATGATTGATCAGTGTTATAACATGAATATTATTTGAGTTATACTATATTCGACGTAAATAAGAATAAACGTACTTTATTTTCTGGTGCATATCAATTTTTTTCTTGATACTTAAGAAATAACAAAAAATTTATGTTTCTATGGAAGTCATTTTTCCGATATAAATGACATATCAACTTTAATCAATGATATATAAGAAAAATTATTTATTATTTATACGATTGTAAAATTATTTTTATAATCATACATTTTTCTTTATTTCAAGAATTAAAAGCAAAAAAAAAATCAATCGATTAAGTTTTTCAAATTTTTCTGACAATAGTAGATAATTACATAAGAATTAATCAATAACAGCTTTCACATATTAACAACTCTTACGATAATTAATTCCCTTTTCGTAATAATTGTGTTAACAAGAATATTTCATTTTTTTTAAATAGGCTTCCAATTGTGTATTATAGTTAGTGTTCGATACATATATTTCTTATCAATTCATAATAAGGTTTCGTTTGCTCAATCGATTTAATTTTATCAAAAAAAAGAAAAGAAAAGAATGACATAATTCAATCCAAACAATGAAAAATAAACCTCTATGTATTTGTCATTATCACCATGATATTTCAAATGATGCCAAAAAAAGAGAAAGAAAGAATAAAATCAACACAAATGAAATAAAACGATCACTCAATGAAGGACACATCATATATGGAAATTATATTCTTTCTTTTATCAGGTTTCTTTTTGCATTCAAGATGATGATAATAATAACAATTGATTTCTTAAAATATCCATTGTTGTACTCACGTTCGGTGAACTGGGGCTGATTTATTTATTGAACGTGTTTCATAATATTGTACTGATTGTTGATCGTATGGATCTGATTCTTGTATATATTGATAATCTCCATTCGATCCTGTTTTAGAATAATATGGATAATAAACATAATCATCATATTCATTATCCTGTGGTATTGATTGTTGCTGTTGTTGATGACGATAGATTGTCTGTTGACTACCACTTCGTTTAGATGAAATCGGCATTTTACCTTCAATGTTCTCTATAGTTTCATTCAATCACCATGTGTATGTAGGTGTATGTTACTTTTTTCTTTACTGCTGTCATAACAAATACATGTATATACGTATCTATATATATATATTTTAATATTAGATTCCACATTGATGAAAAGTTAAAACATTTTTTCTCTTTCATTTTCTCATTTTCAGTTTTTTTTTTACTTTTATTCACAGAACTTATTGAATAATAAAAAGAAAAAGAACGAACGAATAAAGAAGAATATGAAAATGAGAGTATTAATATTATTTGTAAAAAAATTCTTTTTTTCAAAATCTTTTTCTTTTTTGTTGTTCTATTATGCACAAATCAACTTATTCTCACCTTACAAATACTTATCGATAATAATAAGACATTGAATACATGTCAAATAATAAAAAAACATATATTCGAATAAGAAAAAAGAAAGCAACCGGGCTTGGCCGGGGATTGAACCCGGGACCTCTCGCACCCTAAGCGAGAATCATACCACTAGACCACCAAGCCATGCTCTATTTTTGCTTACAATTGATTTTTATTACAATACGATTAATATAACTAAAAAATTCATTCTTTTTAATAGACGAATATTCTTTCTTGAAAAAAGAAAATTTTTCTTTTCTTATTATTAATAAAACTTGATTACTATTAAAAATAAAGTGTCTATATATTTTATACTTACGATAAACTATCACTATCATGACGAGAGAATATCCCCAAACTTGAATTAGTAAATTGTTGCATATGAAATAAATAACGTGCCATTCGATCATTTCGAATACGTTTAACATATTTTATTTGTTCAACTGGTGATTTATAAAGAATACCTTCTTTCATTAATAATTTTCTACTAGCATCTGTCATTGACATAATATGATCATCTTCTGTGATTTGACGATTAGGTATTTTTCTAAATGTTGTTACTAGATGACCATCACTTCGTGGTGATACATCTTGTATAACAGTTGAATCTTGTGAATCTTCACGATAAAGCACTCGACGAAATGGTCTATGACGCGGTTTTGGATCAACCGAAGGCATTCTTTATAATAATAATAATAATAACACCTTCTTCTTCTTCTGCTTTCCGTTGTTGTTGAGACTGTCTTCGATAATAATTTAAATCAACAACCATAGGTGACGAATGTAGCAACGACATTGTTTTATTTTTCATAAAATAAGCTGAAGACCTGTGTGATCAATACCTCTTCGTCTTTTTCTTTTCAATTTAAAAATAAATGAAACCTTCTAAAATCGGGTGACTATACGCATGTATTTATTTTGATTTTTTTTTCGTTTTATCATTTGAACATAGAAAAAAAAATGATAACTGAATAAACAGCTCATTAGACTGATTAAAGAAAGGGAAAATTAGGGTAAATAAAGATAGAAATACTGTGAATTGTTTGAAAACATAAACACACACACACACACACACTTACAAACAAACATAAAAAAGAAGTTACTTGACAAAAACAAAAAAAAAGAAAAACAATAAAACAACCACTGAGAATATACGACAATATATCAGCATTTTGAATGCAATTTATAAATTAACATAGATATATATATATATAACGAAATTGTTTAGTGCACTGTTTGATGTCGTTTAGGTACTGGAATTGAGCCAAGTTTACGTCGGAGAGAAACATTAGGTGGTGGTCCTGATGGTGTTGCTGATGATGATTTTGTTGATACAGATGAGACTGATTTTGTTGATGGAATTGCCGACGATGACGGTGATTTGCTTATTGATGTTGATGATGATGTAGATGGAGGAGGAGGAGGAAGAGGAGGAGCTTGTTGTTCTTTTGGTGATATTTTTACTTGAGTTTTACGATCACGTAACCAAGCTCGAACATTAAATCGTTTTGGTAATAATGAAGAAGAACGTTGATTTGCTGTTACATTTATTATTCTTGCTGGTGGAATAATATTTGATGAATGAATATATTTAAGTCGAAATGGTAATGGTGATAGTTTTTCTAATTGATTTGTAATACGTTCAAATAGATCATTATCTACATGTACAAGTACAAATGCCCATGATTCATAATATGTAGTAAACATTGCACGATGTGATACAAAATGTGTTAACCATGCAGCAAGCTCGTGAAGACTAAAACGAAGGGAAAAAAAATTTTATTTTTTAAAAAAGTTCTTTATATTTTTACTTGAGTAAATGATAAATAAATGCATTAAATTTCTCTGACCAATCAACTGTAGATGATAATCCTAATTGTGCTTTAACTTTAGCTTCATTAAATCGACCAGTTGTTGGTGTTGTTAAATCAATTAAACGCCATAAATTAACTTTTTTTGAAAATAAAGAACCACCATATTGTCGAAGACCATCTTCAAGTACTTCACGTAATAAAGGACATAAATCTTGACGAAGTGTTCGATCAAGTTCACGATTAGTTATATTATTTAAATAATAAGACTAAATGTAGATAAATAAAGAAAAAAAAACAATATATTAAATATAATAAAAGAAATGGAAAATAATATTATACTTGAGGATCACCACATTTTATTTCCAAAATACGAAGAACAGTATTTGCAAATGCATCAACAAGATATTTATCACTTCCATATTTAACCGGTAATGGTTTTGTTAATTCTGATGGTGCATGTTCAGTAAAATTCATTGGTTGTGGTTCATTGTTATCCTCATGTTCCTCCTCAGATAAATTAAATTCACTCGGTGGACTATCTGTTAAACTTTCTCGAGGTACTAAATCACAATAACCTAAAAGTTAAAAAAAGAAACACAAATAATTCTTTTTTATCTATCTAATTTATATTAAATATAAATATCAATACCTCGATCATATCTGAATGATGCAATCGGTGGTGGTGTTGGTCGATGTTTAGGACTAACTGATGGTGTAATAAGTTTTCGAGCAATATCATCACAAAAGCTGACACTTTTTTTAGCACGAAGATCATGTTCAGATAATGTACATCCTTTCTGTCGTGTTCGAAATTGTATAGAAAAATTTTGTTGATGTGATGATATAGTTGGAGCTGAATAACGTCGATGTCGAGATGTTTCTATTCCATGATTACCGAGTCGAGCAGCTAATGTTCTTGCAGCTAATGTAAATATATCACCAGCAGCTCCAACAGCAAGGACATTTGCTGTTGTTGGAGCAGTTGTCGTTAATGGTGTTGTTGTTAAATCTTCAGTTTTAGCTCGTTTTAAACATGATTTAAGTGGATGTAATGATGTAGGCGTTTGAATATGACGTGGATGATTAGTTGAACTATTACTAAAATAACCACTACTTGATGTACTATTTGCACTTGTTGATGTACTTGAACATGTTGATGAAAATGTTGCAGTTTCTTCTTCTTTTATATGATTACCAACATTTGATGAAACAGTTGGACTTAATGGTAAGGCACGAAGTGGACTATTACCCATTATTGTTGGACTAGTTTTAATACTTTTAATACGTTTAATTTCTTTAAGTGTTCGTGGTCTTTGCATTGTTGATATTGGTGGATGAAGTGTTGTAGGTCGAATAGGAACAGATGATGATGAGGATGAAGATGGCATTTTAATACTACAATAGAATACAGTACGTGTAGCTTTTTTTGTTAATGATGATGGTTCAGATAATGTAGTTTTCATTCCTGAACAAGAACGTTTTGTTTGAGTTGTAGGTGTTAATGGTGGAGGAGCTGGATTTTCTTTAGCATAATAAGTAAGAAAACTAAGATCTGGTAAAGATGAAATTGTTGGTAATGATCGATGTGATGTTGCAGATGGAAATATTGACGGTTGACTAGGATTATTTGAATTCGAAGTATTAATATCATTATTTAATAAACGATCAGCACTTTTCGAACGAGTAACTGATATATTGTCTATTTGCAAACATTGATTGTCTGTATTTATAGGACGAGAAGTCGATCGTGGGATATAACGACGTATTGTTTGCAGTTGAGATGAAGGAGTATTGTCAATATGTATAGATGTTTGAAGACATTGATCAACACTACGACGAGGAATAGGAGTTTGATTAGAAGCTAGAATTAAATCGAAAAAGACCGATTATATTATTGCCAATCTTATAACTTTGATGAACTAAGCAAATGATGTTTGTTCAATTCCTTTTTTTTTTAAGAAGAGGATTTAGAAATAACTAATCATTTGATCCTTCATCTTATAAATATCATTTTTCATTTAAAACTTACCCTTGAATTGTTCTTTACTTTTCGTTGATGACTGTTCCACAGATGAAAGAAGATCATTATGACTACTTGATTTATTTAATTTTAATTGTGAAAAAGTTGTTGGACTTTTTAATTTAAATCTAGGCATTGGTATTTTCTGTTCTTGTTTCATTGATTTATTTAAATTTGAACATGATGATGATGATGTTAAAGAATCACACATACTTTTATCACTAAAATTTTGATATAAACGACATGGATGTTGTTGAGATCTTGTACGTTGAAATAAACGATATAATGTAAGGGGACTACGTGATCGATGACCACCACCACCGCCACCACCATCAGAAGTATTTGCTAATGATGATGAACAACTACGATGAATAGATTTAGATTTTATGGCATGCCATGATGTGCGTGGAGGATCAGATGATGATGTTGTATCATCACCTTCAACATCGGCATCATCTTCTGTATCACCTTCACCACCAACAACACCTGAACTTAAACGCATTGACCATTCAGAAAGACTTGTTGCTTGACATGTAGGAGGAATATCTTGTTGATCTTGTTCAAAAGCAAGATGATGATAATTACGATCTTCATATAAATCCCAATGAAAACCTTCATATTGACTATCACGAAGTTGTGGTGGTGCTTTACGACAATGACTTCCATAAGATGAAAATATGGATCGATGACCACTCAGCCAAAGTTCATCATCATCTGGATTATCAACAGACATTTCATATTCTGGTGATTGTTGTTGTTGTTGTTGTTTTTGTTCCATTGGTGAATGAACGTTTTTTAAATGACCATCAATTGAATCAAGTAACTGAGAAACTAATGTTGTTCCACAATTCTGATTGAACATAGAGTCAACTAAGCAAAAAAAAAAAAGAAAGAAAAAAATTAAAATATTTCATGTACATATGAATAAACATGATTGCGTTTCTACCTCATCGTTGACCTCAACAACAAACGATTACTGATTGATATTACTTTACTGTCGTTGGACAAATGAATAAAACGAAAAATAGACACTAGACATGCATTCTTTCTTTCTTTTCGGGTTTTTTTTTTCTCACACTCTGCGTGTTAATGATGATAAGCTTGCCAACTACAATTCGAAATAAGAAATTGATGAACGAAAGAGAATGAAAATGTTGATGATGATGAGAATGGTAATAGTGATGGTATGTACTATTTTTTTGAAGCTAGTCCAACGAGAAAAGAAGAAGACCATCATTATCGACAACCTATCTTATTAGAGAAGCTTGTATATGCGTAAACAAGAGAAGAGAAAGACGCAAAAGAAGAAAAAGCAGAAGAAGAAAGGGCAATATATGATGTGCAACGAAAGAATGATGAGAGAAAGATTGAAACAGCATTCATACACATACGCACAAAAACATTAGTACTTCTCCTCCTCGTCAATGCTTTGTTGATTAGAATACAAAAATCTAATGCTCTTTATTTATTGTTATACAAAAAGAAATAAAGGAATTTACTATAATATTTCGAGATATTAAGATTATATATAGTGTAAGACTTGACTTCTTTCTTTTTTCTTCTCATCAATAAAGATAGATATAAAGGCCGAGCACACAAGTGATGATAGGAAGCAAAGACGAGCATGCAAGGCTTCGATAGTGCCATCATCTCTTCTTTCGATGACGAATAACATAGAAGAAAAAGAATAAAGAAAGGCGGGCCTAAACAGCAAGGAGAATTAATGATAGGCTTGCAGATGTTTTCTCAAATGGCTACTTTGACGCTTTCATTTACTATATAGATGCATCTCATCTCATCTCATCTCATCTCGTCTCATTGTCGAAGTCCAACCTTGAAATGTATGACTATATACATAGAACAAAAAAGTAGAAGATAAAAGAATTTTAAAAAAAAACACTTTTCTTTCTTTATTTATTTAATTGTACGCACGTCGATATCAATAGAAGACAAGGATTACATTGATTTTTCTAAATATAAAACTTTACACTTGAACAAAATGTTCAGATCAGTTTCATAATATGTATACCTTCATTCGTACATCCATAAAATAAAACGATACAAGCATATGCTGTTCAATCTTTTTTCTTTTGATATTGCTTCTCTTTCGCATCGACCATCATCATCATCATCATCCTGTATCATCGTAACCCTCACCAACATGCGTATGCTTTCGTGAGATAGATAAATCATGTTCGCTTACTTGAGAGCGCGCAAACGTTCGTACGCTCATACTATATTCATATCTTATTCCGATACTTTTACTTTTCTTTCCTCTTTGCAAGAGCCAGAGCACTACCATGTGTATGTATAGATGAACGACCTCCAACTTTTTCCACTCATATGCATTTACCCTTTCTCTCTCTCTCTCGTTCTCATTTCTCTTCATCATTTTTTACTGCGTATTACACATACACGTTATCATTAAGAGGACAATTTCAAGCCTTCTTATTCTAGGCCTTTTTTCACATTTTTTTTTTACAGAATTATTATTAGAAGGCCTTCATTTAAAAATGTATTTATTGAAAAGGTCTCATTTCGAAGGTGTTCACCCTTATTGAGTTAAACTGTCTCGTTTTAATTGACTAATCTCAATGGGTGAGAAAGAGAACAGCTGCCGACTTCAATCATGAAATGTCTATGATGAGTATGTCCAATGATAGGACTCACCTACATTTAGTTTACATTTTCGAGTATGATAATTAACAGAGAAAAAAA
The DNA here is from genome assembly GCA_022393335.1 of Macrotrachela quadricornifera. Classification (NCBI taxonomy): domain Eukaryota; kingdom Metazoa; phylum Rotifera; class Eurotatoria; order Philodinida; family Philodinidae; genus Macrotrachela; species Macrotrachela quadricornifera. The sequence continues at coordinate 29,735 of JAJEKB010019303.1, forward strand.
AAGAAAGAGTTACTAGTATACTTGGCATCTGGTACTGTCTGATTATATAACATAGCGCATTTGTTTAAGTAGAAGAAAAAGGGGAAAATGTTGGAACTTACTGATTGTCGTTTGCTGACCAATCCGAATAACATAACGCGTATGCGTTCAATCTTGTTATATTGTGTCTTAGATTACGCAGAGAAAAGAAATTGAGTAAAAAATAATAGAAATGATCGGGTGTTTATGTGTAGATGTGGATTTATCTTCGTTTGTTGTTTCTAGGACTAACAAATAATGATAGAATGATGAAGAATTTGGATTCTATGTGTTACACACTATACGCACAATAACAGAAAGCAGGGGCAAAAGGAAAAAAAAAGGGAAAAACGAGAAAGAAAAGACATCAACATCTATATTTTTTCTTCTTTATCGTCTTCTTTTTTCTCTCTCTTTTCTCGGTTTCGGGCACTAGTAACACGTCATCTATGCCTTAGCTGCCTGATTTAATCAAGAGACGACCCGTTGTTTGTTCTCTTTTCTTTCTTTTCTCGCTCGTTTCTTATTCTTCTACATGGCTTGCGAGAAAGCTATCTCAACCAATTTTTTCCCTATTTTTTTTCTTCTTTTTCTTCTTCTTCTTTTACATCGAGTTGGATCGGGTGTCCGCCAACACATCACCCTACTATAGTACGAACTTCTTCTTAGCTCGTCTGTCAAAAATGATGACAACAACAACGCGAGGATAGTGCGTGGCTCAATAATCATTCTTTTTCTTTTAGCTCGATAGTGTTTTTTCACCAAAGAAAGTTCTCGAAAGAAGAAAGAAGAACGAATTTGTGTTTCTCTATAGTAAACAATTGGGAAATAAAAAATGATTAGTCATTACTATTATTTTTTAAATAGCAAATATATTCAGTTTTATATTTCTAACAGGAAAACTGACACGTCTTTTGAATAATCTTTAAACAAAGCCCATGATAAATTATTTCTATGTTAAGATTTATAACTAATATGTCATATAATGACAGAATAAAGAGATAACAACAGAAATGATGTAAAAACATATTTTTTTTTATTAGCCAGAACCTTGTAAGAATTTCTTTAGCCGTTCTAATGCTAGTCTTACTTGAATGATTCTGAAGATATATTGTTAACATATCTGCATATACAAGTATGTGTGTATGTCGAATGAACACAATAGTAATGTAGCATTATATCGCATATCGATAATTTTTTTTTTCGACTATCGTGGACAGGAGCCTTGTATTCAACTTGACCTCATTCCTTTGTCACTCAATGCAGTGTGCACACCCACTGTGTTAATCAAGCAGCGGCAGCAGCAGCAACAGTAATAATAGAATCGACCATTGATGCGAATAGGACAGTTGAACTCTCATACACATAAAGAGAAATGAGAGACCAACGGACAGAGAAGGAGAGGGGAGAGAGAGATGGAGAGAAATGTATTTTAATTCGACTCTCATAAATAATATGGAACGGAGACATTTGTCGCGTGAGACTAAACGAACTATACTTGTTTCATCTATGTCAATTTTGAAAATTGCTATAGGTGTTAGACTAGACAGACATTCGACTCTTAAGTGAGATAGACGTCGATCAAATATTGACTCATAGTTTCACAGAAATGTATGTATGTATCAAAAGATAAAATACAACATATCCATTATCATCACATTTAAGATCATTGAAAAATAATACAAATATTAGAATAAAAAAGAAAAAAGAAGATTATTAAATAACAGCAGCGTTTGAATTGCCACCATTAAGATTATATTTCACTCGAAGTTGATCGCGTACTGCATCATGCTGTTGTCGAATTTCATTAAATTCACGTCGACTTTCAACAATCTCTCTATCTGTTTCTGTTTCATCTCTAGCTATTGCTTTACGTCGTGACCATCTAGCACATTGATTACATTTTTGATATAAACAAAAGATCTAAATATAAATTTTAAAAAAAAAAATCTTTATAAAAAAAAACTTGTATTGTTTTCTTTTTTACCAAAAGAATAAGAAGAATAAGTATTATAACTACAGCAATAACTACCAATGCAATAATAAGTTGTGGAGAAAGTGGAGCCATCTTAAATATTTTATATAAAGATAAAAATAATCTAAAATTACTTATTAAAATTATTGTATTGAAAAATAAAATAATGAAATATGAAAAATATTTTCTTTATCTTTTAAATGAATACAATGAAATCATCATTAAATTTTAGCTATATAAAACGACTAAATTTTAAAAAAAATAAAATGAATTCATCAATTATTAAAATCGCGTTACATTTTTCATGCTTTTTCATCTAAAGCGTATAAAAAAAAACCTTCATCTTATCTATAATTCATCATTTAGTAAAAATAAAAAAATTAATAACGAAGAAAATCAAACAAGAAATCTTTAAAAATCTATTTTTTGTCTCTACCATCAGTTTTAATATACATCAAATATATTATTTAAATAAAATTTTTCTTAAAAATCAAAATTAATCAATATACCTTTATATATGCTCATACGAATGTTTTCTTTTTTACTCTGCATATTTAAACAACTACCTGACATATTATAGGTTCTGCATGATTGATTTTTCTTTTTCTATTTGATCCTTTGATGTGTCACATAAAAAAAAAAAAAATGAATCAAATAATATTTCGATATTTTCCATTCATTCTTACAAAAACATATTGCTCATATACATTTGCACTGTGTCTGAATTTATGAATCATCAGTATATCCACATTACTCAATTCATATAAGAATAAAGAATAGAATCATTATACATTCATAAAGAGACAAAAAAAAAAGAAAAAAGAAAACAAACAAATAGAATAGTCTAATTATTATTAAGCATTCGAATTACTACTGTTCCATCAATATTTGGTAATGGAACATCAAAATCTTCAATTTTTTCATTTATAAATTGAGTATCACCACCAAGCCAATTTTCATTTGATGCTCGATGTTTAACAAAATAGTCTATAGATGAATTCGTATTCATATTATTACGTTGACTTGTTGATGATACATGTAAACGAGGAAGAATATCATTAAGTGTTATAAATTCAGGTGATACAGCAACTTGAATAACAAATGGAGTATCACTACCAGGTAAAAAATAAGCTACACGAGTTTTTTTTATTGATGTAGCTAAAATATAAGTAAAATAATATATTAAAAAAAATTTTCAATTATAAATAATATTTTATACATTCAGTTCGATTATGACGATGATGATGATGATGTTGTAGTTGTTGTTGTCGATCATTTGATTTTGTTTTTGTTTGTAATGATAATGATGATGAATGAAGTTTACGTGATTTTTTAAGTTCATTTTCATTTTGATAAGCAATTGTATGATTTCCAAGTGTTGATGTTGATTTAATTTGTGTAGAATTTTTTATAAATTTTCCTCGTCGATATTCATTCCAAATACTTGAATTAAGAAATTGTCGAAATACATCCGTTTGATTTTCAATATAATTAACAAGATCATCTAATACACCATCAAAAAAATGTTCATCAAATTGTTTACGACGATATTTATCACGTAATTCTAAACGTCGTTGTGATGGTAACCATGATAAAACTGTTTCATTTTCAATATAAGTTTTATATGCAGCTCGTCCAATATCATGTAATTGATTTAAATCATCTTTTTTTTCATAAAGTACGAGTACAATAGCATAAACAGCACCAAGTGTTGTTGTTTGTTTTGAATTCATAAGATATTCAAGGAATAATTCAGCTGTTTCAGAATTTGATATAATTTCATGTGCAGAAATTGTTCGTGATACTTGTGAAGTATTATTAGCTGGAACTCGATGTGCAGTTCGTAATGATGAACGATTTGAACATTCTGTATCACTGAAAGACATAATTTTTTTTTGTTGTTGTTCAAAATTTATATAAAATGAATCTAAATACAAAGACGATCAAATTGTATATAGATTGTTTATAATGTATAAACGAAGAGAATGAAAAGTTTGTTATACATTTTTTATTCTTTCTTTTTCATTTCTGTTCAATTTATTGTTTTTCTCGTCCAGTTGAAGCGTCGGCGTTCGTTTCGTCATTATTGATGTGTCAAGACATTCCCAGCTGGTGAGAGAGAGAGAGAGAAAGAAATATTTGAAAATTTATTTCACTAACGTATGTATATATATATTCATACATTTAATCCGTCTATGTCTTTGAAGACGATCAAAGTAAAATGCCGATAATAGTTGTCCAAGGAAAAAGAAAACAACCAAACTATTGCACATATATAATTGGATGGTGGTATCAAACAAGAAATGATGGCGGCACGCATCATACTTAATAGTTATTAAAAAACATATATGTGTGAAAAACGTTAATCTTTGATTGCATGCAATGATATTCGATTATAGAAGAATATTTTCTGAATTCTTCACTGATAAATTCATAAATGCTAGACTTTTTTTTTATAGGTATGTATCAATGATATAGTTAAATGAAAGTATTTATTCTATTTTGAATTAAGTAAATGTTGGCACATTTTATTTTACATATATATCAGTATGGACAAATGACAAAAATTGCATTGTTTTTTTTAAAGCTATGTTATGGAAATTCTACGAAAAATGACAGAATACGTTCCTATGAACATGTTCTGATAATTTTTCGTATTGTCAAAATAAACACTAATATATTCGTATTACTTCCTAGCATATTGAGCCTAATAAAAAAAGGACTATAAAAGATTTTGTGTACTTGGTAATTAAAAATTAATTCATGTAGCTTTTGTAGAACTTTTGATGACCTATCTTTAAAAAGAAATTCAAAATTTTTATCATTTATTTATGTTGATATATAAACGAAATAAAAAGTGCCTATATCTTGAGACATTTGATATATAGATTCTTTTTATTTTTATTTTAAATTAACAATATGTTTATATATTGTTGAAAACATCGAAAAATAAAACAACAATTATATTTTTTATTTTTAATAAGGTTTTCTTTTATTTGATTTTTTCTTTGATGTTATTTGTTGTTGATCTGTAGTAGAATTGTTTGTTGATGATGGTTGCCATTGAACTAATTGTCCATCATCTCCACAAGAATAAAGTAATGAATGGTAAGTTGTTGCTGCACGTAATGTTTCAGAATGTGGTGAATCAAGTGAAATTATTGTAGGTTCAGATTCATCACTTGATACTATTGTAATATTCATTTTACCCATATGATCACACATTAATAATGGCCAAGAAGATTTTGATTGTTGTGAAATAGATGGTAAAAGTTCTTTAATATTATTATCAGTAAGTATATCAACAATTGTTGCATGTGTTGATGGAAGATGATGAATCACTGTTGAAGATTTTAATGATGTATCCATATTATTAGAAGGAATTTCGGATGTTAATAAATCACTATCTGTATCTCCTTGCAGAATTAATTGTTGATCTTCGTCAGACATTGACCATATAAAAAAAGCATTTGATGCAGTTGTTGCATATATTGTATTATATTGTGCAAAACCACATTTTGCAATAGGACCATTTGCATTGTAAACCTTTAAAAAAAAGAAACAGATATTTATTTATTTTTTCAATTCTTTTATGTTTTAAGTAAATACTTGTTCAAGTGCATCATCTTCATTAGATTTTGATACATCATATAAACATACAAGACCATCAGTTGAACCACTAATTAATTTCGTTGAATTCATTTGACAAAATTCAACTTGAATAATATCATCTGAATGTGATTCTGTATAATATCCTAATAATTGATTATTTATTGGTGAACGTAAATCCCAAAAAGCAATAGCAACATTTTCTTCACCTTTAACTTCAGTACCAGCAGCAATTAAAAGATCTTCATTATTACATGTTACTGATAGAAATTTATGTTCATCTGCACAACCATTCAATTGAAATGATTCTTGTTGTGGTGTTCTTGTATCCCATACAAGAACTAAATTCTTATTAGTTGATGCAAATAATATATGTGGAGAAATATAAGCATATTTAATAGAATTAATTATTATAGAAGATGAAGAATCATTCATATCAAAATTATTTGAAGTTGATGAAAGAGATGAAAAATGTTTTAATGTTGTTGCATCAAATAATTGTATTGTACTTGGAATAGTAAGTACAGCTAGATGATTACCAGTACTATTTATAGTTAAATCAACTGCATAACAATCATTAGTTTCAAGTGAAGATCGTACCGAACTCTTATTTGTATATATAAGTGATGCTGATGAAGACAACGAACGTGTAATTCCGGGCTTGATTTTCATATCTGAAATATATATATATATATGTAATAAACTATAATAGAACTATCATTATTGAAATAATAAAATATTCATACTGTTCTACCGTATATAAGACTTAATAGATAATATAAAATTCGAAAACCTAAATTTAAATACGTTATTTCATATCTATTTTTTGAATGTTCAATATTTTTAAATCTAAATCATCTACTATGAAGTTTATTCTTTCAATCTTTTTTTTCCTTTTGTTTTTGTTGAATAGAACAATAACAACAACAACAGCAATACAATAATAAAAAAAAAACAATAACAACATAGAAATACATTTTATGATATAACAGTCTATGGGTTATGTTATTTTAAACTCTTAATAAACATGAACCATTCCATAAAGAAATGTCCAAAAGAGTACATAAGTTAGTAAACCATTAAAGAATCCATCAACAAAAACATGATTTAAACCGGTAAAAAATTTGCGATGTTCATTTCGAATAAACATAAATATAAGTAAAGATAATAGAAACATTGAAAACCCATAAAAAAGAAATCCTTTATATGATGTAAAACCAATAATACCAGCAACACAACCGGATAAAGCACTAACAGATGTACGACATTGTTCAAGACTATTTTCATTAAAACGAACAGCTGTATCACTATATAAAATAGATTCAACTTTATGTTTATCACTACGGGTTGATGAAGTAGTTGAACGATTTGAAGATGATTGCGATGATGAACCTGTTTGAGTAACAGGACGAGAACCTGCTGTACGACGAATTTGCATTTCACTATTCGCTGACATTGTTTTTTTCTATGTTGATCGTTTAAAATTGATGATAGTAACTAGAATAAAACTGTAATTTAAAGAAAAAACAAAGTTTTATTTAATAAATCTTTTTGCGTACTTAAAAACTAAATATCAGAATTTGTAATAAATATACATCTAGAATAGAGAATGAATGCAAACTAAGAAGAAAAAGAAAGGCTTCATTTCATGAATAACATTGTTGTTTAGAATACGAACATACAATAGATATTTGCTGGTTTGTTAAAAAAAGAGATAAATCGTGAATGAAAATAATAAAAACAAAAAAAAAATGGAAAGAAAATCTAGTCATTATGTATTATATTTCTATATAAATCAAACAGTTTCACGTTTGTATAAATAGAGGTAAGCTAAATCTTTTGGTGGATGTTCAGATAATGCAACATGTTCATCATTAAATATAACCCAACGATTATCTTTAAGAATATGTGCTACATAATGACCAGATGATGGATGATTACCAATATGTGAAATAAAAGCAATAAGACGATATTTGCCAGTACCATCACGATAATGTGTTTTAGTTTGTTGTGGTGGAGGAGATTGAGGTGATGATTCAACTAAAACATGTAAAGCAGAACTATCTTCTGGTGTATTAAGTGCCCAATCAATAGCTGCTTCAACATTATTATTTGCTGACGATAATGCACGAACAGCATGATCACGTGAGAAACCCATGGACATAACTAAACCAACGTTTTCTTCATCAACCTATAGTTTATAGTTTTAACAAAATAAAACAAATTTAATTTCTTAAGAAAATAACTTACAGGTGGTGTTTTAATTTGTTCAACACGAGCTCTTTTACTTGGTGCTTGATATGGTGTATCAAAATCTGGATCTGATTGATGTTCGAATACCCAATTCATTGCTGCTTCAACATTATTATTACCTGTATGAATTAATGCTCGTTTACATCCTTCAATTGAAAAACCCATATCAACAAGTTGTTGTAAAAGAACTTCATTAACGTGAACATTTGATTCTGAAGTTGATGATTGTCTTGTTGATTCAACATCTAAATAGTTGCAAAAAAGTATTTATTATTTTTTTTCTATGAAAAAGAAATGTTCTTTAAGTTTACCATCTGGCATTAATATTTCACCATGTTGAGCACCTTTTGCACGTAATGAATTAATATCAAGTTCATCAGGTACTTCCATTGATACATCAATTTTTCTTGGTGTCCAATCTGAATTAAATGTATACTTTTTTAATTGAATAATAAGATAATCTGGAAATGTTATAAATTTTTGAGTTTTTCTAATAGTTGTTGTACGTCCATGTGATAATTTATAATCATGAATTTCTTCTGGTGCAGCCCATTGAGAAATTGCTTCTGTAAGTGGAACAATTGGACGTACAACTGGTAAATCATTTATTTTATTTCCTTGTTTTTCTAAATCATTTTTTGTTTTATTATATTGAAGTACATCATGCATATTTCTTGCAGCTTCTAATGGAACACTTAATCTAAACATTGAATCATTACGAGGTAAATATCGTACTTCATTTGTTTCAGGACAATAGATACGTTCTTCAAGTTCAAATTGAAAACAAGTACTTGGATCAAATGATGGGTCAGGTGTTGAATCTTTCATACAATGTTTATGTACTTGTTCAATATAATATTGAAAAAATTCTGCAGCATCTTGTTGTTGTTTAGTACCAAAATCCGGATGATTATGGCCAATTAATGAACGAAACATTTGTGGACGAATACCTAATGGTGCATGTAATGATGAGTCACCGTCAGCTGGATTTTCTTTTGAATAATGACCAGATAAAAGACCATGTGCTAATTTAGCTGTTTGTGCATTAAAATCATTTGGTGGATTTTGAGCTTTATCAAAATAAAAATCACAATGTTTATAATATTTTTCTTGAAAATCTTTTAAAGTAAATAAAACTTGTATAACTGAATTCATATAACACGAATTTCCTAAATTTCTCATACCAGTATAACCTGAAAACAGAAACAAAAAAAGAAAAGACTAATAATTAAGAAAACAAAAAAATTATAAAACTAATTACCTGGACCATAAACAGGTTGTAATTTTGAATTGGCTTCTTCAATCATAGATGCTTCACCATATTTTTGATTTAATTCAATTTCTAAATCAGCCATTGATCTATCACTTTTTTCCATTTTAAGCATATTTATTCCCCAATGTGATAAATGAATAGCAAGATTTGGATCATCTACCATATCATCTTCATCATAAGAATAAACATCAGCAGTTTTAGCTGTGATTGTTCCTTTAAAAAAAAAGAAAAGAAATAATGTTAAATAATTTAAATTAATGTTTTCATAATATATTCAAAAATAAAATTTGTTAAAAAAAAAAGGAACAAATAACTAACCAAGTTTAACAGCTAATGGATATTTTGTTTTATAATAATGTTCAGCAGCATGATTATTTCCACCTGTACCATCAAAAAATTTTCGTCCACATAAAATAGCTCCATCAGTTAAATTAAGCCATAAATTATCTTTTAAATCGCAGTGTTCACATTTCCAACCTGAAGGTGGAATTTTTCGACCATTATCTAATTGTTTTAATGTTTGAGTATGTTTTGTTATTTGACGAATTTCTCCATTCCATGTTGCATTTAGAAGTGAACGTTCTTCTTTTAAAAATGCTGAATCAGCAGCTATAATAGCATCAGCTGATCGTTTAACATGTTCAGGTAATGTATTCGATTCATCTGGATAGGAAATATTTATATGTGGATGAATATAAATTGAATATTTTTCTTCAAATGTAAATCGATTTGATTGATTTACATCAAAACCACCTTCAATACCAATTGCTAATTTTGTTACTTTTGTTGATTCAATATTTGAATCTATTGGTACTGGTATTCGTCGTCGTATAATATGTAAAAAAATATTTTTTCCTGGATTATTTTTACAATGTCGTGCTAAATGATCTTTTCCAACTCCACGAAATGTTGACATACAAATAAAAAGACCATTTTCAGATTCTGGATTATCAAATGAATAAAGACATTCATCTTTATAGACATTATCATTTGGACCAGGTACACGAACATTTTTATAAGTATCACCCATTATTTCCTAATCTAAAAGCAAACAATCATTTTTAATGTTTACATTAAAATTTTTAGAATTATTTAAAAAAAAAACGAATATTAACATATACAATGACTAGATAAGATTTTTAGATTTCAAGAAAAAAAAAACACTTTTTTTCTTTATTGTTGATATTTTCATCCAATCAAATGATTATCTTCTTCATTTGGTATAGATTGATCTTGTTCTACTGATGAATTACTATCACTTAATGATTGTGAATGATTACGTTGATGCCATTCTTGTACTTTTATTCGGCTATCATTTGTTTGATTTGGTTTTTTAATTACATTTAATTCATAATCATCAATTGTATTTGGATCACATCCATAATCAGTATTCATTATACCATAACGTTCACATGATGATTCAGATCCATCATTATCATCTTCTACTTCATGAACTATTTCTTCATCCTCTTCATAAGATGATGATGAACTTTCTTCTTGTTGTTTATTATTGAATAATACTTGTTCGTCTTGATGATATGAATTATCATCACTATTAGAATTTTCTTCATCATTTATATCTTCTTCATTTTCACTATGTGATCTTGATGATAGATCGTATTCTTCTTTGTTAATAAAAATCTATAATTCAATATAAAAAAAAAGTAATGAATAACAATTTGATTGTTTTTTTTTAATTAACCTGTTCAGGTTGTTCAAGAGATTTACGAGTAGTTTTAGTTAATTCATTCATTTTATTTGAAGCAGCATCAAGTGCATTTAAAATTTTATACATTTGAGCTTCTGTTGAAGCAAGACGATCTTGTAATTGAGATATTTCATTATTAGTTAAATTATTTCTTCTTTGATTTGTTCCAAGTTTTGAGCTAATAAATGATAATGAATGTTTCATTTCATCAAGAGTGTGATGCACTAAAAATATTTATTTTAGAAAAAAAAAAATTTTTTTTTTGAAAAAAATGATATACTTTGTTGCTGTTCTGTTGTCAGAGTTTGTTCAGCTTCTAATTCTTTTTCTTTTTTTATTTTTAAATATTCAACATAATCAGGATCTAAACCTAAATAAAATATTTTATTTTTTAGATTAAAATTTATAATATACAATAGAAATAAAATACCAGCATATAAATCATCTTCATTTTCATCAACGTCATCATTTTCATTAAAATGATTATTTGTATGATATTTAAATTTTCTTTTCTGAGGATTCCATTGAATATTATCACTTGAATATTGAAATTTTAATTTATTTTCTTCAGTATTTCGTTTTGCAAAATACTAAATATATATATATATACATAATTCTATAACTGGTATAAAATTATTTTAATATACTTTGAAACAAGTATAAATGAGAAACACTGCAATACCAACAGTATACATTGGTAAAGCAAAAGTAAGAACTGATTTTGGATTAGTTTGATCTGTTGATAATTGTTGTTGACTTTTAACGTTAGGATGATGCATTCGCATATTTGAATGTCCATTATGTGTATAGGATGAAGTACTCTACAATAGATTCAAAAATAAAAGTCTTTTTTTTTTAATATATAATTAAAACAAACGGTAATATGTTCGATTGTATCATCGTTGTCACTACGGGATATCGGTGGTGATGATCGAAAACCTATAATAAGTAGATAAGACAATTTGTTATAATTAAGTAAGATACTCACGATCGTTTATATGATGCGATGGAGATGATGGTCTAGGACGAAATAATGGCAACAGAACACGTGGTACAAGAACAGCGAAACAACCGAATACAAAAGCAAAGACAATACTTGGTCGAGATAAAAGAGACATGATTTAATTGTATGTAAAAATATATATAGATTCGACAAATGAATTTCAATCAGATGTGCAAAGATACGAAGCTTAACTAATAATTTTCCAGTATAGTCATTTATAAACGAATAGATGACGATTCTGATGACGACTTTATAGATGTCGTTCATTGACAGTATATTTAAATGAGCTCAAATGTTTAGTTTTTATAGCTAGTATTTTATTCTTAATGAGAGTCATATTGTTAATCTTTGAAAGACTGTCCATACATAGTCATTTTCAACAAATATATCGAGAATGAATACGGAAGCTCAACTTCATAATGAATTGACAAAGAAGAGGAAGTTACGAAAATATGTGAGCATCTTTTGACAACGAACAAGTTTTAGCTGCTAAAAAATATAAAATAAATTAGTGGTGATATTTTCTGTATCGTAAAGCGCCAATTTCCATTTTAATGAATATTAGCATTCTCATTATGCAATCGTCTGAATATAAAACTCAAGCTTATATAAATGAGGGTTTGAATCAACAACATGGTTTGGACAGTCCAGAAGGATCAGCTGCATTAATTCAATCAAATAAACCTGAAGTTGATGCAACAGATATTCAAAAAGAACAAATTCTTGCTAAAGCTAATGATCATCAAGCTTCTATACAAATTTTAACACCTGTAAATCAAAAGAAAATTGCATCTGATACAATAAATTCTATTCAATCTATGAAAAGTCCTCACTATAAAAAAAATTAATATCAACAAATCATGGTTTATTGTATGAAATAGTATACTTGAAGCACATTTATTTTAAAAACTAAAATATATTTTCTTTCAACAATCACAAAATATAATAGTTGAAAATGATTTATACTAAATATCAGAATATATACTTGATCATTGTTTCAGTAAAAGATTGCTATAATTTTTTATAAACATGCTCTAAAAGTACAAACGTTGAGAATCTGTTAAACAATGAATGACTCACAATTAGTTGTCCTGTTCTGATTGTACAGATATATCTGCAGTGTATATGAAATCTTTTTTAATACTTAACTAAAATCGTTTTTTTTTAGTAAAATTATCAGCATTTTATTCCACTTTTACTAATCTTTAATAAATTTAAATATTTATCGAAGAAAATAACAAACAAAGAGACATCAAATCTCTCATGCACACTTTTACACATGCACATACACTTGTCAACTATATGTTCATGAATAAAAGATAAAAATCTGTAAATATTATCGTTTCATTTATTGATAATAGCATATATATTGTGCGTATTATTCACAATGATTGATGAGAAGAGAAAAAAAGAGATCAAACTTTTATTTATTGAATATATGACATGAGATATGTTAATGTCAAAATTTTACTTTAAAAGATAAAAATTAGTAGTAGGATAGTGTATTAGATGACTGATTAGTTGTATAAATAATCGATTGAGCATAACATTTACACTAACAGGAAATTTTTTGTATGTATTTATTCTGTTACATTGAATGTTAGAGAAAAGGATCTCAACAAAATAAAATCTTTTTTTAAATTTCCATTTTGACCTATTGTGGCCGAATGTTTCCAAATGAAAACATCAAGTCATTAGATGTTGAAGCACTCTTTTGGTTTCGAAAATTAAACTTTTCCTACCTCAGTAATTAAAGAGTAACAAAAATGCATGAAAACTATTTTTTGTTAGCTGTCTTCTGGTAATTGTCTAAAAGCGGTTAATACGATTGTGAAATCTATCTCTGTTGACCTTCTCTCTATGGAAACAGATATTTTGATTCATAACAACATTTACCTACTAATTAGCATTAATACAGTGATATGTTCCAATAAACGATAGTAAAATCATAAAATAATTTATTTTCAAATAACATATGAATTGAGGTATTACAAATAACTTCTTGTTACAGAAACGTGTCTGATTCATAAATCAATCAGAATTTTTTCGAAGTATAAGAATAGAATCAGATTGATGGAAAACGTGTTCAGAATGGCGAACGAGTTTTTTCAGGTATAAATTGTTTTCATTATACATTCAAAATTGGAAGAAATACTTTGTTCCTTACATCATCTATAACACTGTGTGCTGTCAAAATATTTTTTCTAAAGTTATAATAGACTAACTTGATTTGTTTCAAAATTTTTAAAAAAAATAACCTTTCAATTTATATTATTTATTGGATTAGAAACATGATATGCAATAAAAGAGCAGTATTAATAACAGAATATGTCTAAAATAATATTTCTTTCACGAATTAAATTTTGGTTTTCGATGATTATTATAACCAAATGGTGATACTCGCTCGGCATAATGAACATGAGGACCGGTACTCTGTCCAGTGTTACCACTTTTTCCTATTTCTTGTCCAGCTTTAACTTTCGCACCACTTTTTACCAATTTTTTACTTAAATGTGCATACACATGTTGAACAAGTTTGCCATTAGAATCTTTTGATTCAATTATGATGTGTGTTCCTAAACCTGCACCCCAATTTGTAGCTTTAACAGTTCCTGCTCTTGTTGCTACTACTTTTGTCCCAATAGGACATGCATAATCAGCTCCAGCATGATAACCAAGCGACCAAATTTTACCTTTCACACCATATGCTGTTGTTATTTTTTACCAGGAACTGGTGATACACCATGTGCTTGATTATTTATACAATGAACAAGGATAACTATGATAAATAAACCAGATAAACTGTGCCCGGTAATCATAGTTCTTCACGTTTTTAAAACAAATTTATAGAATGTACTGAAAATATGCAAACTATATATATGAAACAGAGAGAGAATGCACCTGTTCATAATAGAAACTTGTAATAATCAGCACATTGCATGGTCATATGATACTTGATCAAAAATATTTGATGTACTTTCAATTTTGAAGAATAGTGTTTCAAATAGTATATTAATAGGTTTTTTTTTAAAAGGTGCGTGAAAGAAACACTTGATCTTTGAGTGCACCGACGGTGGAGCTCCCGATAAAAAGAAGAGATTAGAGAACGCAAGAAAATAATTTTATTTGAATACAGTAACATTTATATAAAAAATTGAACAGCTTTTCCTCTGTTAAAGTACGTGAGATGAATATAACAGATGTATCGTAATGAATGAGCAGTTTTTATATTTCTTTTTTTC
>JAJEKB010019311.1:5649-109399 GCA_022393335.1 Macrotrachela quadricornifera
TAAATGAATAGTTCATACCAAGATTATACTCAAATATTTTGCTCGATTCAAATTGAAGGTTTGGAATTGACTACGTGATCGATGAACATCAAATAAATGAATAATTCATACCAAGATTATACTTGAATATTTTGCTCAATTCGAAGCAAAGGTTTCGATTTGTAAATATAATTGATAAACACAACGCATATGAACTATTCAAACAAAGATCCGGTTCAAATTTTGCCATAATTGTTACGAAAACGGTGATGACTAACAACATGACTGGATATCACATGTCAAATGAATAATTTATACCAATATTTTATTCGAATATTTAGTTTGCTTCAAAAATTAACAAAAGTGACTATGTGATCCATAAATGCATGGCAAATGAATAATTTATATTAAGATTCCATTCAAACAATGTGACAATTTTGAACTAAATGGTTGGGGATCATAACATAACTGGATATTATATGTCAAATGAATAATTTATACCAATATTTTATTCGAATATTTAGCGCGCTTCGAAAAAATGACAAAAGTGGTTAAGTGATTAATGAATACATAGTAAATGAATAACTTATAGGAGGATTCTATTTAAATAATTTGCTCAATTTGAAGGAAAGATTATGAGTTGATTACATGAACGATGAACACATGACAAATGAGTAATTTAAACAAAGATTATATTCAAGTATTTGCCTCCATTCGCCGGAACGATTCCATTGCAGTACGTGTTCGATGAGTACTCGACAAATGAATAATTTGTAACAAGATTTTATTCGAATATTTAGCTCGCTTCGCAAAAAAACCACGAGCATGCCAATGTGGTCTAGGAGTAGTTCTTAAACGAATAGTTCATAAGAAGATTCTATTCATATAGTTTTCTGAATTTCAGGAAAATATTTGTACTTGATTACATAATCGAGGAACACACGACAATGAATAATTCATAGCAAGATTTTATTGAAATATTTTTGTTGATTCAAAGTAAAGATTTAGAATTGATTATACGATCGATTAACATCATATAAATAAATAATTCATACCAAGATTATATTCGAATATTTTGTTCAATTTGAACTGAAGATTTGCGGTTGATTACATGATCGATGAACACACTACAGTTGAATAATTCATACCATGATTCTATTCGAACATTCTGCTCGATTCGAAGTAAATATTTGTGGCTGATTACATGTTCGATGACACACAAGACAATGGAATATTTAATAACCAGATTCCATCCAAATATCTTGCTTTTGTGAACCAAAAACGTTTTTTGTTCTGTTCATGTATTTCAATTATTGGCAAGCGAAGCAGCTGTATTGACAATATAGTCGAAGATTACAGAGAAGTTGAACAATTTAAAGCTTCTATTCGACTATTTTTTCTCATTGACATTTATTCGTTTAGAGCTTCGTTGAGGAATGTAATTTCATTGCAAATGTATGAACTACACGTTTATAAATGAATTACTCCCATCATTCCTGTATGTCGTTTATGTTGTAACATACAGCCAGGATAAATATGGTGTAAACGAATACCACACTCATCATTTTGTTCATCGTAATGTTGTTTTAACGAAGATAAAATTCGTAAAGGAAACTAATAGGATTGTGAAAGAATAGTAAAAGAAAGAGAAGTATTACTTACTGCGATAATTCACGATTCGAAATGGTATATATTCACTGAAGGTGAGTACGTATTTGTAGAGTCGCTGAAACAGAAAAAAAAGGAATACAGAGAGAGAAAAAAGGAAAAGGACGAAAAAGAAAAGAGAAAAAGAACGACATTTTTTCATCGGTAATATAATGAGAGTGAGTCATATTGGCGAGTAGAATAGGCGATGATAAGAAACGTTTTTAATACGCTTCACTCTTCAAATTAAATTTCAGGAGAAATCTTTGTTTCATTGATCAACAGAAAAAATTTATACATATCTCATTCATATGCTTTTCCCAGAAAAACACTATATCGGAAATTTTTAACATTAAAAAATACTGAATACCACAAAAACTAGCTTTGCTTAGTGCTTTGCTCAAGTTAATACGTCATCTTTCACTTTTAAAGGAATCTGTCTAACTGTACATATAAGGAAGAAAGTTTGTTTGTTATACATTTGAAAACGGTACGAACAAATGCAATGAAATTTTACAGGTGATACCTTTTTGTCTAGGAGAAAGTTTTAGGATATTTTTCGATCCAGAACTTCCATCTCAAGGGAGGTTTTTCCCTCCTATTGTTGAATTTACTACAGTAAATGCCTTTTTCAGAGAATTTGTGCATAAGATTGATTTGAGGTTGTTCATAAATCACTTGATCACATTGAAGGGAAGGAAAGAAGAGGGTAGAAAGACACTTTACATTGTATTGGTCATGTGATCACAAATTCAGATTTTACGATTACTTTTGTGGGTTTTTATCCATTTTAGTAAACATGGGGAAGGTTACCTTAATAATCACGTGGCTGCTTATATGTTACAAGATCCGGAATTTATGAGGAATTTCTCGAATTTGTACTAGATAGTAAACTGTTTTACAGGACTGAACGGGTAATAATCCACCAGAAATCACGATTGACCACAGGAAGAGGTCCAGAATGATCAAAAAATTGAATATGTGATTCTTAGATAACGCATTATTTAATAATTCTAGAACAAAAACATATAAAAAACTGCGTTTTTTGCCATTGAGCACAAGACATTTTAGGATAATCGAAAAAAAAACGAATCGAATGTATAAGATGAAGTGCAATCGTATGAATGAAAATATCAAATAAAGAAAGTAAAAAGTAAGATGGACTTCCATCGCTCATGACTCATAATAGATTGGGAAAGAGAGCACGTAGTGATAAAGATGGAATAAACGAAGGTATATGGTAAATCTATGCAAAGAGTAAATCTAATACATATGATGGAGTATACAGAACGAAAGGAATATACCAAACACGTATGATGATGTGTAACGAAACAAAGTAATAGATCTACCACATGATAATATATGCAGAACACAGGAAAAATTTGAACACAAGGAGTCATGCATATTGAAGAATAGGAGAAAGCCTAATAGATGAGATAGACGATTACAACAAATATGAGATGTACTTACATATAAATCTAAATGACAATGTTCCAATCACTAACAAACATATTTTACCAAGAAGTTTTCTTAATGGATCAGTCTTATTTCAGGTACTTTTTCGTTAAAGTTATATGAAGAAACAGTAAATATTTATAAATAAGCTTGTTGTTAAATATTCATATATTTTTCTTTAATATAAGTTATTTCCAAATAGAAATCGTTAAATATCAATTAGAAAATTTATTTATTGACGATATGACATAATTGTGTTGTCTAGTTTCTTTCATAACAGAGTTGTATTTAGAATTATTGTTGTTTATCAACATTAATAAGGTGGATTTTTTTTTGCTTAATCGAGCATATCTTGTTAATTTTTTTTTAATTGAGAGGACATAGGGACATTGAAAATTGATAAAACCTAAAAAAAACTCTTTTTTCTTAATTTGAGTGATTAGTCTTTCATGTCAAGACATTGGGACATTGAACGATTGATAAAATTTTTAAAAAATAATTTTTTTTTTGATCTCAGTATTTTTTTCAACATTCAGACATGAAGGACATTGAATGAGTGATGAAATTTGAAAAATAAATATAGTTTTTCCATATGAATCAGATATTTTCGCGATGTATTTGTTTTTGACGATATAGATTTTAAAAAGTATCGGTAATTAGTATTTTTTTTATTTTTTATTCGCACCTATTATATGAATAATAAATTATATAGAATATATACAGAAGATGATACTATAGTAAAAAAAGTAGGTCTTAGTTTGAAGCAGGAAAAAATTATGATAAGATTAAAATCATGTTTTTTTTTCTGATTTTTTAGATTTACGTCCAACCAAAAAAGGAAGGGCTGTATTCTGTTGTTTTGCTTCCATATTTATTTGTTTTCAAAAATAAAGTAAATTGCTATTTATTTTCGTTTCAAAGCGCTTCTAACGTAAAGTAGATAAAATACCTGGAATGAGACGCTCCCTTCTTTCATCAAAGCAGTGTTTTATAGTTATTTCAAATGGATTTACGTTTGGATTATCAAGATATTTTTGATCGTAACTTCAAGAACAAATTTTCAAGGTAACTTCATTGAAAACAGTTCTTTCAAGGGGTATTTCTAACGTATATCACTTCAGTAAAAAATCTACAAAATGCCAACAAAACGAAGAACTATGATATGCAGCAGTACATCAGGTTTGAGGAGAATGGCAGCTTCCCAAGCAGCTGAGACCCCAGAACAGAGTAGCACTCGGCTTGATAATCAAAGGTCAGAACCAGTAGTCACCAGAGCAGCTGAGACCCCAGAACAGAGCAGCACTCGGCTTGATAATCAAAGGTCACAACCAGTAGCCACCGGGTCAGAGGCAAGCTTGAAGTGAGGAACAGCGTAGACGACAAGCAGTCTCAAGAGCATCACATTGAACATTTATGAAAAGGGAAGCGTCTCGATTTAATCCAGCCAACAGTCACGACAAACGTCCTCAATTTTATATTGCACGAATGAGCGATGTCTGCTCATATTGTGATGCTCTTAAGTGACATGAAAAAGCATCAGGTATGTGTTGCTCTAGTGGTTAGGTGAGGTTACCAACACTTCGATCTCCTCCAGAACCATTGGAATTACTGATGTCAGGAACAACGCAGATGTCAAAGCATTTCCTGAGCAACATTAGAAAATAAAACTCCTGCTTCCAGATGATGTCTTTTGGTGGAACAAAGGAGGTGTATGAGCCAGGTTTCATGCCCACTTTTAAGATTCAGAACCAAGTCCATCATCGGGTAGGCTCTCTCCTGCCGCTCTCGAATGAGGAATACAAATTTCTTCAAATTTACTTTATGAGTGAGGAACAGCAAGAAGCAAAATAGCGCTGCGATAATATTCATGGCATACATCGAGACATTGTCATGGAACTACAGTAAATGCTTCATCGGTGCAACAGCTATGTCCATGATTTCAACTCTTTGCTTCATAGAATGCCTTCCGATACGAGCAAAGTGATCATTGGAGCGGACAAGAAATCTGATAATGAGTATGCACGACGCTTTCATGAGCATGTGGGAAATAAAGTGGTGATTACCATTGCTGTCAACGAATTTGATAGTCGAGACATTGTCTTAGAGTCGAAAAACAACAAGCTACAGAGAGTGGCAGAGATGTACAGGTCTTATGACGCTTTACAATATTCTCTCATCTTTTGGGAAGAAGAAGACGGCTATCATTTCCCCATTTTGCAGACTAATCTCAGAATAGGAATGTCTGTCGACAGCAAGACAGTATCGGCAATGGACTTTTATGTATGCAGAATGATGGTGCGAATTGAAGCTGTCAATCATAGCTTTCGAGGTCGCCAACTCTTCCATCAGTTTGTCTATGGTCGACATGAATGTCAAGATCAAGAGTAAGTGACTATTGCTTGTACGCCTCTACCAACAGGGGCATTTACAAGGGAACGTCCCGAAGTGTGTACCCGAGTTGAAGGCTGATATTATGTGGGTTTGCTACACGAGGTGCCCTGATATCAAATATAAAACAATTATCAGCTGAGGCCTGTCCACTGAGAACAGTAGTCAAAATGTTTTTTCACTATATGGTAAGGTGACAGTAATGCAACATTATAGTGCCTCTTATTTCTCCTTTGGACATACATTTCTAGATTCAGTTTTTAACGCAGATCCCGAATATGGCGTTATTTTTTCAATTTGACAGATTCTACGCGGAGAAAAATGCAAAATGCTCGAACGATGTCAAAATTTCCAAAAAGTGCTTACTTATGGAAAGCAATGTGCAATTCTTTACCATTTTATTTTTCGTTCTTATCAATATGATTTTCGAATTCCTCATATAAAATTGAGTCCTGAAACGCTTTTTTAAAATGGTAAAGAATTGCACATTGCTTTCCATAAGTAAGCACTTTTTGGAAATTTTGACATCGTTCGAGCATTTTGCATTTTTCTCCGCGTAGAATCTGTCAAATTGAAAAAATAACGCCATATTCGGGATCTGCGTTAAAAACTGAATCTAGAAATGTATGTCCAAAGGAGAAATAAGAGGCACTATAATGTTGCATTACTGTCACCTTACCATATAGTGAGAAAACATTTTGACTACTGTTCTCAGTGGACAGGCCTCAGCTGATAATTGTTTTATATTTGATATCAGGGCACCTCGTGTAGCAAACCCACATAATATCAGCCTTCAACTCGGGTACACACTTCGGGACCTTCCCTTGTTAGGGTGGGCGAATACATTCACCTAAGAAGTGCAGTAGCCAATAATGGGAATGCTAACAATCTTGGTAAATTAGTGATTCTATCATCTACTTTATTGGATATCCACGCCATATGCACGAGTACACACAAAATGCTATAGTATACGTCAGAAACTACGGAAGATTCGATCTATTTGTGACATTTACTTGCAATCCTAAGTGGCAAACAATCCAGGAAGAGCTGCGAACTGGTCAAACTCATTCTCACCGTTATGATCTGTTGGTAAGAGTGTTCCGACAAAAGCTCATAATGTTGATGAATATTGTTACCAAGAGCCATATATTTGAACCAACATGACGCTGAATGTATTTCATTGAATGACAAAAGAGAGGACTACCACATGCTCACATCTTGATATAGCTGAAGGGCAAAATCAAGTCAGATCAAATAGACAGCGTCATTAGTGTAGAGCTACCTGATCCTCAGCAAGATTCTCTTCTGTTCGAAATAATCATCCACAACATGATACATGATCCTTGCGGAAATATCAAGTCCGGCTCTTCCTGCATGAAGGATGGAAAGTGCACCAAAAGTTTTCCAAGAAAACTTCTTGATGATACTCAAACCGGTGAAGATGGATATCCATTATATAGAAGAAGAGAGCCAGAAAACTGTAGTGTTAAAGCAAAAATCGAGGTGAAAATTGTCAATTCTTACTAAGAAATGGAAATCGACAATAAATCGGTTGTGCCATACTTAAGGACCTGTAAAATGACTTTTTCTAGTCTCGATCCTGGTCTCGGTCTTGATTATAGCTAAATTCTTTTTCTTTCACATATATCAAAATTCATGATAAATTTTTCTTCTTAAACAAGTCTTACGTACATATCGATTGCCATAGTACTATTTGAAGGGTAAACCTGAATTTGGTCGAAAAATAAAAATGTCGAAACTTAAATGAGAGTTGAAGGCAAAGACGTAAGAGAGTGAATGAGCGTGAGGACGATCTACGCTTCCATCTTCTTTTGTTTCGCACCTTTTTACTTTTCAACATATATCTTATTTTTATTTTAGACGTTATTCTAGTGAATCAAAATCAAACGATTCACAGTGAAAATAACAGAAAATTGATAAAATTTGCACCTATAAAGGGACATTTAAACTGCTACTGACTAGAGATGTGTGGAACCAGCTCTAGTCCCGGCCACGGTAGTCGGGGTTGGAGCCAAAAATTAAAGCTCTAGCGGGACTGTGGCCGGGACTGGGACCAAAAATTTAAATTTAACCGGGTTTAAGATGGGAACGGGACTGAAACAAAAACCTGTAATATTCTTAGCTTTTTTATTTTTTTAAACTAAATCTTTCGTACATCAGAAATCAATTTATTACTTTCTTCCTAATATCATGTGACACAAAAAAAGCACATAACATAAAGAAAGACGTTATAAACAAAAATAAAAACCATAAATATCAAATATTTATAAATAAGCAAATCAAAATAATATACACTCATATACAAAAAGCAATATTTTTTTGTCTTCACCAACATCAAAACAAATCTTCGTCATCATTGCCATTATCATCATCTGAATGTGTTTCTTCATATGGTTCGTTAAACACTGCTTCGTCGTCAGTAGATAATTTACTTTTTTTTCCTTGGTGCGTATGATAAAGATAAATCAGATGGCAATGCACATTTATCTGAACTAAAATGTGAATGGGATGTGCTATCTGGTAATTCGTTTCCATTGGTTTTATGACGAGATCTTACATAAAATAAGTTTCTATTCAAAAATATCATCTTGCTAATTTTTTCAATGGTTAATCTTGTTCGTTTTTCGGTGACTGTTACATCTAAATCTGAAAACATACGTCCAATCAAGGGGGGAAAAGCACACTTCTGTACTTCCGAAATACAGAGAAGTACAGAAGTGTGCTTTTCCCCCCTTGAATAGGTTATAGTTCATTTTGCTCTA
This sequence comes from Macrotrachela quadricornifera, assembly GCA_022393335.1. NCBI lineage: Eukaryota > Metazoa > Rotifera > Eurotatoria > Philodinida > Philodinidae > Macrotrachela > Macrotrachela quadricornifera. The sequence continues at coordinate 13,902 of JAJEKB010019311.1, forward strand.
TATTAGTGTCATCAGAAAGATGAAAGAAAATAAAAGAACAAGTATATATACATCTACAATTTTGTTATTCTGTTTCCTTCTGTGAATTCTTCGCAAAAAGAACGAGCAAAGGATGCATGTGTGTTTCAGACGGAAGAAAAAAAACGTTACTATCTAACTCAAGAAATGAATAAACAATTCTGAGAAAATCAAATCTCAATGGACAAAGCTTTAAATGAAATTGACAATTGGCCATTGGTTTCCCCTCCCCCTCCTTGTCTACGCTCCTGATAATAATGAAAATTTATCTGTAACTGTTAGTCGTTTTCTTATTATTCTATTATTCCGAACGGAAATGAAATCACAAATTCGATCCGAAACCAGACAAGTGAATAACATTCCTCTGATGAGAACAATGCAAAAGCAAGCACAAAAGGTTTAAAACTTATTTTTTATTTTTCTCGTATATGGGATTTATTATTTTGCAGGATAGAGTAAAAAAAACGTTTTGCAGGTATCACTGATACATATTGACAAGTGGAAATATAACTGATGTATCTGTTATTGCCGTACTTGTATTCATGCTGTTCTAAGAGATGGCCTACAAATAATATTTAGTCTTTCTAAAGATCAGAATTAAACAAAATAATTAACAAGCATGGCAATGCTTGCAAAGGTAGTGATAATACCAAATGCAGTCTTCTTTTCTTTTGTACTTATACCGTTGTTGAAGCCTAATACACGCGCTACTTTGTAAGGATCGCCAATCATGTATGAGTAATTAATACCATCAAGAACATCTACGTCTGGCTTCATATAGTTTGATGTCTTGTCTTTTAACTTTAGTAGTGAATCCTGTTGCTCAACCATTTGTATCATCTTCTCTGCATTTGAAAACATTGTCGTCATACCGATACCACCTTGGGCATAATTGACCACCGCATTTGTAGCAAGATGTTCAAAAGCGACTGTATTCTGAGCGGACACGGCCCGACCACAACTACGGGATTGTACGATATCGTAAACTGCATGATTCTGTATCATTTTGAGACCGTACATTTTCTCTGCTGATGTCAACAAATTAACAAGATATTCAGGCTTCCCAAAGCGTGATGGAAAATTTCCACCACCAGTCATTTGTATAGCAAAGAAACGATAATATTTAATAGGTGCATTTTCTTCTTTCGATTCGAGTAATGTAACATCCCGTTGAGCTATTAGGGACCAATGTTGATTAGGGCCTTCGAGAAATCGTCCAAAAACATTAAGTTGAGCTTGACTAATTTGTTGTAACTCAACGCCAAGCAGTATTACCGATGAACTTCCAGCAGCCAAGCCAAAATCTTTAAGACATTGAGTACCACGAAAAAAATTGTTATGAACTACATTCACAGTATGACGCCAAAAAGACGTGAATGTAGGTCTATATCCACCGTTTTGACTTATCAGGTACTGATAATTGCGCATTGTGAGACATTCAAGAGCATGTTGCAACCATGAAAGTTTTGGTGGCATTATACTTATCGATCCACTAGGTCCAAGCGAGATGAACAGACGATCAACGGTGATACGATGTCGTTTCATTGTTTTGGTATTAATCCATTCAACCGAAGTAACACGAATACTTTTTCCATTCACTGGGTCCGGTTTTACATAGAGTTTCTTCAATTGAAAATAAGGTCGACTAATCTCATGCACATTACTACTCTTGGTTCGTTCGACTAGACACATTTTCAAATTATCAACGACCATAGGCGCAATTATTCCATCGTCCGGAAAATCGACCACTTGTTGAATTTCACTACCAAAACCATCACACGAAATTTTATTGAATGGAAATGTAGCATATTTATTCAACCAGATAAAATGTTCCAATGCATTGTGATCGTCAAAACTTACGCAATTAGCCTTATTCTTGCCACGTAAAAGCATCGATTCAATAGAAAGACCAGTATGTTTACTAATTGCTTCAACAACAGGCACCGTACCAAATGAATGCTGTAAACTCTGCGCCATTTTCGCCTTTTTCTTATCTGGAAGTAACCATAAATCAAGTACCATATGCCATAGGTAAGGCATGAAAATCGTAAAAATATAGCGAAATTTAATATTGGACCAGGCAAGACTTAGTTTGACATGATTTCGATCTGTTTCGGCTAAATGGACTAGTTTTTTAGTACTGATTAATCGTTTATATAAATCAATGTATAAATAATAATGACCACGATTGTCCGGAAACACATACAAAGGAACAGAATGCCGTTGGTGATAGTGAAAAGCAGAACCATCATGGTTACTATCGAGTCGATCAGTAAATGCGTGCAAGATGCGCTCATCAGGATATCGCATTTGATACAGAAGAGCAGCAACTAATGTTGATGGACCACCAACGAATAGTGCAGAAACATGTTCGGTATCTCTATCACATGATTGCTTGTGTTCGGCTTCAAGTTCGATTACGACTTCATTATTACCATCAAGCCATCGTGTAAATACCTGACCATCTTTATCACATTCTTCGAGCGTTGTGATCCCTCTATTTTGCACAAGTTCAGGAAAAATGAGTCGAAAAGTGCGTATCACACCAGCATTCCCGGCATAGATTTCTTTTAAATCCTTATTTCCGTTCAATACTTTTTGTTTGAAGTAGGTTTTGGCTTCGGAAAAGTTAGAGAATGTACTAGTAAGATCACGAAACGTTATTATATCGTTATTATTGGTATGGCTGCTCAAGCATAAATTCTTTGGAGGAAGAGTCAAAGTTCGCTCAACAATGTCATCATCAATCAAATGCTTGCTCGACTGATGGTACGTTGCTAATCGACGATAGATTATCCATTGTAAAGTTTCATAACGAATAGTAGTGTGCACGGTACGTGAATACATCTTATATGTAACCAATAACTAAACAAAAAAGTGTGAGCATGATGAATACAATAGTGGACACTTGGACCAATGAATCGAGAAATTGTTCCATTTTCAGCAGAAATGGTTCACCCTCATAAAATTATATAGATACAGTAGAAATGGAAAATAAATAAATATATCGACACATTAAAGGAAAACAGAAGAACAGAAAAAAAATATATATAACATATTACTTAAAATTGCAGATATACTGAAATTTCAAGAGAAATGGTTTTTCTTTTAAGGCGAAACGGTTCAATCAGAAAACCAAAGAATGGAAATAGGAAAATACATATATATTCTATCATTTCACACTATACAAATACTGAAATTCAAGGAGAAATGGTTTTTTTTTCAGGGTGAAATGGTTTTTCTCTTAAGACGAAATACTTCAATCAGAAAACCGAAGAATGAAAACCGAAAAATATACATATATATAATCTATGATTTTATATTGGTCTTGTACTGAAATTGCAGGCCAAATAGTCTTCCTTTTAAGACGAACTGGTTCAATAGGAAACTATGTCATTTGCACTTCTACTTAACAAAAAAGAAATGGTTTTTCGATTTTTCCTAGAATTCTTTTCTTTTCTGCTAATATAAATTCATTTCTGCTTGAAAGCCCCCTTACCATGAAAAAGTAAAATTATGAATATCTCACTATGTCTTTTGGACTTCTGCTTGTGAGGAGAGAAATGGTTTTTCCATTTCTCCTAGAATTGTTTCCGTTTCTGCTGATAAAAATCGATTTCTGCTAGAAAGTCTCCTTAGCATGAAAAAGTAAAATGATGAATATCTCACTATATCATTTGGACTTCTGCTTGTGAGAGGAGAAATGGTTCTTCGATTTCTACTGAAATTGTTTTCCTTTCTACTGATAAAAATCGATTTCTACTACACACTTCCCTAGGATGAAAAAGTAAAACGATGAATATCTCACTATATCATTTGGACTTGTGCTTGTCAGGAGAGAAATGGTTTTTCCATTTCTCCTAGAATTGTTTTCGTTTCTCCTAATAAAAATTCATTTCTGCTTGAAAGCCCCTTAGTGTGAAAAAGTAAAATGATGAATATCTAACTACGCCTTTCAGATTTCTGCTTGTCAAGACAGATATGGATGTTCGAGTTCTACTAGTATTTTTGTGACTGCTCTTAGCCAGTATGGGATTTTGCTTGAAATTCTCGTTTTGGTGAAAGAGAATACCAATAATTTCTGGAATTGCTTTAATGAAGCATTTCTTCTTGACTTTGTGGGGGTAAAGCATTTCTGCTGAAAATGGAACAATTTCACGACTTTTGGGGATGTCGTCCAGCCCTCGATGAATACCGAGCTTCCCGACATCAGATTTGTTGGACACATATAATGCTTCCGTATATAATCACGGTCGATTACTATGAATAGAATGAAAGCTCTGTTGAATTATCAAATGACAAGAACTTATGTGTATTTTTTCTTTGGTCTCTCGACTGAAGAGAGGATCATATTAAATAAAATGTGTTTGTAGTCTTGTGGTAGGATCAAAGATATGAGATAGAAGATTTTAAGAGATGTTCAATCAGAAGATCGCTCAGATACATTAGGAACTGTTCGAAGGTAAAACTTAATTTTCGATCCTCGCGTTTTAGTTTGAAAGATCATAGTGTGTTCATACAAAAGCCAAAATATTAAGATGCAATGTCAAAATAGTTGTGAGGAAATAAGGGACATAAGTAAACCACTCTTATTGAATCTATTAAAGGTGACTTATTTTTTTGAACTTTTTTGTTCAGGCTATATTTTTACCAAAATTTGATCAAACTTATGAGTATTAAATATCATTGAATAGGGCAGAATTTACTTTATCAAATCTCATATAAGGAATTTTTCAAATTTTCTCTTTTACTCAGGGTACAAGTTGTCGAACGAAACTTTACAGATCTTTAGACCAAAACGATACTATTTTCGAAATATCTCAGAAAAATAAGATCATATTCTGAGAGCCCGTCTAAACTGCATCTTTTGATATATATATCGAAACGAAAAAGCACGGCGCACTTCATAAAGTGTTTAAAACCAACATGGTTACTACACACTTTTTGTTCTAAAAAAAATCGCTATTTTTATAGTTTAAAAAATGTTTTCTTGACTTTAGCTAGGATCAACATTTCTGAATAATCTTATGAGGTGTCACCGGTTATTGTAAGCTGCGTCTGTACAGGGTATCTATAGCTGATGGTCATCCGTGAGCTAGTACCAGTTTTCGTTGTCAAAGCTCGATTTAAAAACAGAATAAATAGCATATTTCGAATCAGCGTAACGAACTGCATTGGACAAGATCCTTTTTGGCAAAAACATTGATTTTACCAAAACTCGTCTGTACTCTTCACAGCGCTTTGGGTCTACAAGTTTGTCCGTAGATCTTCGATGTGGATTTTCGAAAAAAAATGTTTTTTTTTCTAAAAAGTATCTTGTCCGATGCAGCTTGCTATTTATTTTGTTCTCAAATCGAGCTTTGACAATCAAAACTGGCAAGTCCGACCGTAAAGTTCTGTATTTTTCTCTGATTTCTCTGTTGAAATGAGGAACCGTTAGACTTTTTCGATAATACAACGAAATATGCAAAAGTTTCTCAGCGTAATCCCTTTGAAACTAAAATGTAGAACTCCGATTCATATAAACTAAAAGCTAGGCATTGTAAATTTTTTTAATGTATTATTGTAGGTTCATATATGTATGTTTCTAGGGGAGTTTTAGACAAAACAGAATGTTTATGAACTACAACAGCCATTTATTTCGTCGTGTCTACTGCCATTAAGAGTATTTGTAACAGGGTCTACGCGAAAATTATAGCTGCTGGGTTCTGTAGAAAAAAATGAATATGATTGAAAAATGGAAGCAGTATTCCAGGTAGAAATTTTCCATATTTTCCCGGTCGATTTCTGCGAGCTTTCTATGCTTTCCCACAGGAATTGGTCCAGAATCACTGAAAAATTCCCGGCGATATCTGGTGTATTCTGCCCAGAATCGCTCCGTACTTCAAGGAGTTGTGCCTTCACCAAAAAATGATGTAATAAAATGCTATATGACGAGAACACGTTCATAATACCATCTGTCATTACTCATCAGAAATGTTATTGTTTATACTCCGGAAAAAATGGTTTGCAGGCTAAGTCGACGGACAACATCAAAAAGTGGTGCAAAACAGCGATTGATTTTCATTATTTAGAGCAGTAATCAGGCAATTTTTTTATCCTTTTAAGCAGTTTAAGAAAGAGTCATGATCTCTCTTTTATTTTATTGAGCCAATATACTCATTCGATAGAGCACAAAAGGCTTTGCATATATTCTCTACCTTTGACGTTGTTTGGATGTATGTAGCGTGAGTTATAGCCGTTGAAAAAGAAAGTTTTGCTTAAAAATCGGTCATTGAGTGTATTCAAACATTGATGCACCAATCATAGAAATTGGCTAGCACTTTTTCAACGCAGCGTAACTAGAAAATATGATCTATAGCAAAACTATAACACTTCAAAGTCTATATCGAACCATATATAACACATATGTTTAACGTTGTACTGATTCTATAAAAGCACAACTATAAATCATCGAAATGCAAAAAAAGGACTGTCTGCATCAAGGTATTCACTACTAAATGATACAAGAGGATCCTTATTTCAATCTCATTTAATATGTATTAGATAAGTAAAAGATTTTCCTATCGATTCGTAGATAAAAGGATTCGTTTTCCGTTTACCTAATATTCGAAAGCAGTCAATGACCAGGTACACTCAGAGACCAATTTTCAAGCAAAAACTCCCTCTTACAATGGCTATAACTCCAGCTACATGCATCCCAACAACGAGAAAATTTGATGTTATATATAAAATATGTACTCTGTCAAACAAACATATTGGATCGAAAAAATAGTGAAGCGGTCAAAACCCTCCTTAAAGTGCCGTTTCAGCCGGTCTGCATCATTGACGGTTCGTATGAAGTGAACCAGTGTCCGACTCGGATCGGGTAATAAAAAAAGTGACCCATGTCGGACACTGTACACTGCTATTGCAGAATATCACTTTCATAGAATATCGCCATTATATGACATTAGTGGTATATTGTCATCCTTGGAAGATCTCATATTTGCATGATATCGTTCCTGTATTCTTATCTTTCTTACGTGAAATCTCATTTATGTGATGTTCTATTGCTCGGTCAAGGAAAAACTCAAAGAAATAGTAGAAGTTGTGTATTGCGTATGTTTAACGTTGTCTACATTATGTGTAGAGTAATATCCAGTGTGAACGACAATGTAAGAAGCTGTCTTTTTATTGAAATAAACATCTACTTCAACAATGGAACTAGACATTGATCGAAAGACATCAACGGATAACCCAGACCACGATCAAGTAACAGTTGCCTATTACTATCGAAGCACTTCTTCAACAATTTACATTTTCCGTTCCCATAACCTAGTTGATGGCAGTTAGTTCGAGTCGAACCTTTTCAGTAAGAGTTTTCCAATGCAATGGTGAGCGAGACAAATGGATTGCTAGTTATCTCACGGTGAAGCATATCTTCGAAAAACAAAATCAGATTATTTATGCGGGCTCACAACGCTTCTGCTTTACACTATTCTCAGACCTATGAAAGACTCATGATTTCTTTATCAAGGCGTTTAAAGTATATTTCGAGCAATCTTGGGGCACTCGAGAAGGTTTTTCTACTAATATATGAATGCTAATTTGCGCTCAAATACGACTGTCGAACAATGTTTCAAGAACTTTATCAGGCTCATTAATCCTTCACTACGGTTAGACGAATCTGGTGAAGAAGACAATAATGTTCCAATAGTTAGCGCTCACAAATTTACTGTGATTTTTTGCCAGTCAGATAGAGGTTTCATGGTAATTTCAATAAGATCGATTATTTGTGAACAAAACCAATCGCACGGTGTAGACAACTTGTATAGCGCAAAAGAATAAATTTGCATCTAGTGATTATTGTAAGCACTACGGATTATCTCTGTGCTCAAAGAAAAAAGAAATCCCTTGCTATAAATATTTTTCTATTGGCAATAGACTAAGAGAGTGGGAAATTGAGATTAAACCCATTAAGTGCGGGCGACGCGAATTCGTATCCTGAGCTTTCGAGATCTGAATAACTTTAAAAAACATGATCTGTTAATTATTTAATGATATGAATAGTAGGCAGATTTATGTTTAGGATTATCTGCGCGTTAAGATTATCTATACTTACTCATAATTATTGGTTGTTTCTTAATCCTTTGAGCATTCAAGACAACCCATTCAACAGTTAGATCTCATCAGATCTTATCACATCCCATTGAAATCCTGATGACGAGATGCGATCGGATCCTACAGGAACTTCGTCAGAATCTAACTGATGAAATTCCCGTAGAATCTGACTGTTGGATTTAGTCAGATGTCTGCCGGACTTCAACACTGGAAATCTGCTAATGATTCGGTTACTCAGATTTTCATCAGTTTATATAGGACTCACTTGATTCATATCAAATTTGTTTACCTGAACAGGGAATTAATTTTATATAGTCAAAATTTTTACTATATAAAAATAATCCTGTACTCAATGGGTTAATTTAACTTTGTGAAATACAAAACTGTTGACATTAAAAAGAAGTTAAAAAGTGAGGGTAACGCTTAATTTATTTTACGCTAGTGCGAATCTATTATGAAAATATAATTATTTAATATCCGTAAATATTCAATCTTTAAGTACATACTAGGGAACCTTACTTGTACTTCTATTTGTAGTAGCTATTGGGCCTCGAGGGTTCGAATACTTGTCAAGGTTTGCAAAAATCTGTGGAACGGAAAGATGTCTGTATTTGCTTTAAAGTGAAAGACGTCAGTTAGTAATGTTTTGTCGTTTACTTGCTGGATGGACTATTTTTTTACCCAACGGATGCTTTTATCACAATCCTTTTCGATCATAACACGCGTGAACGATTTCATTTGAGTTTTCTTCTTTCAAAGGTATGTTAAAAAGATAAGCAACTATTATTGATCATCATCACTTATATTTGACAGCTCATTATCGCTTATGAATAGTATCATTCAAGCGGACAGAAAGTAAAAGAACAACTAACGTCAATCTATATGAAGAAATCAATTCAAATTACTTCAAAACTAATAGGTATAAAATACAAAGAAGATTTTCGATCGAGTCACGTTGCAAATGTGAGCAACAATATTAATTGCTCATCTTTATACCTTTCAACACAACAGCATATGATGAGAAGATCAACTGATGAATACGAAGTATTCGATGAAAATTCATGATAATGACAATAGTCCAAAAGCGCTGAAGGATCGAAGTAAACATATTAAGTAAGAACTAATAAATAATCTGAATTACAATGCACAAATTGTGGCGAAAATTTTATAATGTTGTTCTCGGCATTTTTCGATGTGTTAAAGTCTCTACAAAGGCAAATAATAATTGAGAGGATCACTGAAAAAAATACTATCAATTTATATGTCGCTGGTAATGGTATAAAGGATGGCCCAGAAGTTCTGACTCGATTTCCATAATTAATTTTTTTAGATTAAAATGTGTTCTTAAAAATTTGGCCCTATGGTAAAAAGATGCATTAAACGACGCTCTACAAAATATCGTAAACAATCTACTTTTAAAAATTTTTTTACAGACCACAAGAAAGATTGCACTCAAAAGTACCAAACATAAACGAAATTTTCACTTTTGCTAGGGTTTTCCATGAAAATAATATGTAAAAAAATAATTTTGCGCCCGAAAAATTCCAAGTTTGTAATATTTTCATACTTTTCGCGTCATATAGTATTTGGCTAGTGGCCTTGGTTGCAATTCTGAAATTAAAGTTTAGGTAGAATTTTATAGAGAATTTCATGGCACTTCTATTTAAAAAAAGAAGTTCTTTCAGAGAACTTAAAGAACAGGAATTCAAACAAAAGCACTGGGATCGAATTTATTGTTAATTTTTCTTTTTTGAGAAGTACATTTCTATGCCTATAACTTTCTTAGGACATAAATTATGGAAGATCGATCATCGGCTGTTTTGTAGAACGTCGTTTATTGCATCTTTTTATCATGGGATCAAGTTTTTAAGTATGTGTTTTAATATTGAAAAAACTACTTATGCAAATCGAGTCAGGACTTCTGGGCCACTGTATAAAAGCAGATGCTTCAACACAGCAACATATATCAAAACATCATAATAGCTTTTGCATCTTTTACTTCGATTTAGAGGTGTGACAGTTTAAGCTCATGAACTGTAGAAAAGAGCTGGTGACCAGCTCTCACTAATTTCGGATTCAAGAGTCGCGAAACAGCTTATATTCTTTCTAAAGACCTGTTATGAAAGTTCCCATCGAATAGATCATGGAACGGTGAAAATCAGATATCATCATTTACGATCGTAATAAAGTAGTGGGGAAAAGTTTAAACACAAACAAAATACGATCTTATTTATAATGCTTTTCTTGAAAATAACAAGCAATAATCCTACTTCTAAAGACATCGTTTAAAAGAGCAGAATGTATCTGATATAATAGGTCAATCCATTTTGGAAAATGATTATCATTAACCTTTTTAGGACGGGACTACTTTACAGACAATAAAAATTTTGCGAGATCTCCTCCATTATCTGCTTTAGATTTATTGAAAATTTCACTCATATCGTTTTCATCAGCTTTCTAGCAGCTGCGATTTTGTTTACAAATGAAACAAACGCTTAAGGTATTATGTGAAGCATACCCAAGTCACTTATGAGTTCATCAATATCATCACGTATATATACGTGACCCGTCCCGAAGAGGTTAAATATCTTAGAAATTCAAATTCCAAAATGTATAGAGTTACTGGTATGATTTTCATAAAAAAACTTAGGTTTTTTGTGGCTATCTAACTCAAACTTGATGTTCAAAATACACGATTGAAAGGAGCACACAAAACTACATCAAAACCCTTTCGATTACTTGATGCAGCATAAAGATTGCAACATTCGGTATTTTGCAGATATCTCACCACAAATAAATGATATAATTTTGATTTTTTCTGTAAAAGATGCGCCGCGAAAAGCTGTACAAAAAATGTAAGCACAAATCTATATTGACTTGCTCTGATGACTTTTCTCACTGATTGAAATTAATACATTCGAGGCGATGCAGCTTTAGTATAGAAAATGATCGAGATAATCGTTCTCATGCAGAGTAAACTTCTAGTAAATATACATACTGACCTTTGCTTTCTGTTCTATCGATTTTTAGTACCTTTCGTTTTTGTACAATTAGATAGTGAATCAAATTTCATGTCCAGCTGTCCAATGACTCAAGTTAATTTTTCGTTCTATATTGTGTAGTATACGTTAGGTAAAAGATAAAGACGAGAAACTTCTAGATTTTTCTATTCAATTCGTGTCTATTCTACTTACCGCTGAACATCAATATAAAAACGATCAACATTGTCAGACTTTTTGAGAACTTTAGATTTCATCAGAAGAAGTCAGTACAGTAGATAATGTTGACTCACTCAGTGAAGTGAGTTCTTTGGATGATGATTTTGCTAGAATGTACTTCGAAGCTGTGAGTTGCGACGAAAAAGTCACCAATGATGAGGTGAATTGAAACATTTGGAGTGAAATAGAATCAGAATCCGATGGTGAATGTCTGGAATATCATGGATTTCTTGAACGCCTTATGGTTCGTGAAACTAATAGATATGTAGAACAATACTTACTAACACATAAACCTAAAAAACGATCAGAAAATCTTCAATGGAAACCAACTACAACACAACTGTCCTACAGTTTCGTGAGTCTCGTGCAATCTTTACTCCTTGGTGTGCCATCCGAGAAACAATCAACAAATCATTTGAAGCGTCAACTAACTGATCACAAGGTCAAAGAAAAGAAAGGATCTTACTGCGACGTCCGAAGAGATTGCGATGGCTGTTACGAGAAAAACAGAAAACAACAACAAAGAGAATAAAAACATTCTGTTCTGATTGTTTTAATGAGAAGCATCACGCTATGAAATAAATGATTTGAAAAATAGCGAAGATGGGGCAGATTTTACTACATGATGGACTCCATCGTCTCGAATGTGTTAAAAAATTTGTCATTTATTATTCTAATCTTTGAAATCGATTTATTTATTCTATTTCATTTAAGAGAAAAAATAAAGAAAAGAAAAGAAAGAACAAATACGAGTAAATAAGAAAAATAATCTAATACAATTCCTAGTATTCATAAAAAGAAAACAGATCATACATTTATCTTATTCAATTGCACAAAAAAAGTACAAATATCATCATTAACAATGATTAAATCATAAACAGAACAAACAAATTATATTTGTAACAGAAAAAAAAACCATTATTTTTCTAATGGTCCATTTGCTAATTTATGAATAAGCATTCGTTGTTGTTTACAATATAAACTAGCTTTTAATAATTGTTCATGCTCATAACGTTTAAAAAGTATTTCATATTCTTTTGAACTATTTCCAATTAAATAGTTATTAATACATTGTGCTAAAATTTGTATACCATTTGATAATGATTGAAATGTTTTATATGGTGAACGAATTTGTAAATCATTAGGCCAATAATGCTCAAATGTTGAGGATTCATTATGATAAAGAATATAACGTGATATATATGTTGCACTAGCAGCAAGAAGGGACGGGAATAAATCAATACAAGCTATATCAAGTAATGACATATCAATAAGAAATTTTTCAATAGCATGTTGTTCATCACTAGCATTTGAAATAAATGAAAACCGACGGAGAAATTGAAGACTAAATATTAAAAATAAAAATATTATTGTATATTAAAACAAAAAGAAAAAATATATTATACCTTGTTGGTCGATTAAGTTCAAAATGTAATTCATGTAGAATTTTCTTTTCCATTTGTTTTATTTGATCACTTGTATATGAATAATCAGTTAAATAAACAAGTTCATCGACTGGTGGATGATGAGTTTCCTAATTATATATTATTAAAAAAAAAATAATTTGTTGGAATATTTAACTATCAATAGTCTATCTTCTCAAGATCAAATATTGTTATTGACTCTCTTTTATATCGTTTCCTTCAGTATTATTATAGTAATTGGTGTCAGATATATCTCAGGCTAATAAAATTTCCAAAAGTTGATTTTTGTATATTGTATATATGGTAAGTTACTCAATATACCTTGATAAATTCATATCTAAGGACTGTGGTTTGATGGAGCCATTGACGAAAATATTAGCAGTTCGTTTTCGTACGATAGTCTCCAGAACAGTCAATAATAGTTAGTCCGCATCTTCTGTACTTTGTGATGCATGCTATTCGTACATGAGACAACGACCATAGACTACCACGATAATTTCACGAGCCTAGTTCGTGAGCTAACAGATCAAATTCTTTTCCAAATAAGAAAAGAATAAACTAATAGTATTTGTATGTCAGCAATATTGCATATAAAATAGTAGGATGTATCATTACACAAAATGGCAAACAATATCCGACTGATGTTTTATGTATGCGTCATACGATTATAAATATCATACTCAATACAAAGTTCAACTTACTTCAACTTTTGCTGCAATAAGAAATGCAGCTACAGCAATTAATTGTAGATTTTTTTGTGTTACAAATCCATTACTACCACTTGTAGATCTAATACATTGTTGAAGAAATCGATCAAGTAAACCAATACAACTATATAAAGAAAAAATCTAGCCAATAAATTTTCGAAAATCTAAGTTTTTGTTTTACATATGCATAGCATCTTGTGATAAATGAAATTTTGTATAAAATAATTGTATAATCCATCCAACCAGAATAATTCGATGTTTATTTGTAAGTTGCCATGATCGTATTGTATTTTTATTTGTTGTTGTTATTATTGATGATGAATTAATTAATAATGATAATTGAATAGGATATTTTTTTTCTAATGTATATAAAAAATTCATTATATCAACAATATAATCCATTGCATATGATGGATCAATTGGTTCATCATCTTTTTCTGATGTTAAAGTATCATTTGTATATAATGGTTCAATCTGGTCGATAAGAATTTCTTCGGCAAGATATTTATTAAGTAATAAATTCGAAGATTTTTTACGTATTTTTGGTATTTGTTTTGATGAACAATTTTCTTTATTATCAGATCCAATAAGACCCATTTTTTTAACATTTTCAGTTAATGAAGCAACAATCTTTAGTTAAAAAAAACATATAAGATAAAAATAATTTTCTAATAAAATGTAAAAAAAAACTTACAACTTGTTTTAATGTTTCTCCACTATTAGTTGAATTATCTACTGAAGAACTTGAAACAATAACAGCTAATTTATTTAATGATCTTCGTCGTTTAAATAACGTATTATTTTTAGAAATTATACCATTACGTTTTGTAAGACCAATTGTTTTATTATCATTTTCGGATTTATTTTGATGATTTTCGATTGAATTTAATGGATTTTTTATTATTGTTGAAGAAATTAATATTGAATTTTGAATTTTTGATTGACGAGCTAATGATGCTTTTGTTGGACGAGGCATAAGAACTGTTGAACGTTTGACTGTTGGACGCATATTTGGGAATAAAATAAAGAAAGCTCATAGATAGATAATAGACTAGGCAATTTTAAATGATTCAAATCGTCAACCGCGAACAAAGAATAATGAAAGAAAAATATTTTCTATTTAATAAAAAAAAATTTTTATTCTTTTTTCTTTATTAATTAATTTTTTAAAATAAAAAAAAAATTAAAATTTCTATAATGCATAAATGTTTCTTTAGTAATTAAATAGAGGTAAAATTTTACAACAAGCTATAATAATAAGCACCAATGAAAAAACTATTTTTCTCTTCCAACGTATACATTTAGCGACATATTAGTTTTATTCAGTCGTTTACTTTTTTTTTCTTTTTCGTCTTAACAATCGGTTGTTGTTTTTATTTCTTCTTCTAATTTTAGATCTCGCATTTTTGACTGATCAACAATGCGAGCTAAATGGCGTAAGAAACGTATGCGACGTTTGAAACGTAAACGTAGACGTAAGTTTTATAATATATAATTTAATTTTTAAATTGTTGTTGTTATTGTTGTTGTTTATTTTTAAGGTATGCGTGAACGTTCAAAATAAACTCTTTCATCGCAATTGAAACAAAATAATTACAATTATTCAACGATATCATATTCAATCTCGTCGATGAACTAGACTTTTTCGTTGTTTTATGTGATTTTGTTTCATATACGATTGAAAAACACAAGAATAAAAAATCATATGGAAAGAAACAACCATAAAACTGAAGAAAAATATTTTATAATCAAAGATCATAAGATTAAATTTTGTATTGATTATAAATTAAATATACTTCATGTTAATAAGAGCAAAAAAAAAGGATAATAAATGATCAAGTATTATAGAATAATCATTATTCAAATGATTAGATAAAAATTGCACATTTTTAGTAGGTATTGTAACGAGATATATCAACCCGATCTATTACCCTTCTCTTCTAGAATGGCTGATATTCATTGTTCTATTTTTCTATATGAATATATACTCTGTATGTGAACAGGAGTTTGTTGTGTGAAGAAGCCAAGTTATAAAACAAAAGTAATATTATGTTTCAGTATGGTCATGAATACTTTCTGTTAATTGTAAAGATAGTTTTAACCTCGAAAAATATATTTATACGAGTTAATCAGTTGTTATGTCTTTTTTGGAATATAATAAAAATAATTGGATAAAAATACGATTTAACATTAAATAAAAAAGGAACGATCACCTGACTAAGTTATCATAAAAATAGATTTTAAATAAAATTTCAATGTTCAATTCATTTTGTTAATTCTTCAACTACTTTTCGTACTTCATCAGCAAGTTTATCTGCTTCAATTTGTGTTGCTGCTTCAGCATAAACACGTACAATATCTTCTGTACCAGATGGTCTTAAACAAGAAAACAAAATAAAATAATCAAATAAAATTATAAAGATACAATGAAGTTCTTTTTTTCCTACCGAACAAATGAACGAGCTGATGAATATTTCGAAACAAGTTCATCAATACAATCTTGTAAATGAGCAGGAGCAATACAACGTCGTTCAGCATCTGTTGTTTGTATTAATGTACGATCTTTAACTGCAACTTTTAATTGTCGTTGTGGTAAATCATTGTATAAATTTAACCATCCTTCTATAGACAAATTCATTGAAGATAAAATAGCTTCAGTTGCTAATATATCAGCTATAGCATCACCAACTGTTTCATTGATTATATCAATAAATACATAAAGTTGATTTGCAGCTAAACGTTCTTCATTTGTTCGACTATATGAAAAAATAATTTTAATCAAAAATAATTAATTCAATAATTCCATTTACTTTTGATCGTCTTTCGCTAATTTTACTTTATTTTTTAAATTATCACTAAATAATACCTAAATAAATTCGAATTATTATTCTATTTATCAAGAAAAAAAACGTAATCTACTGTTCCATGTCCATTTGCTTCAAAATAAATACCAATATCAAAATCAAGTGCTTTATGATGTAAATATTTAACACCAGTTGGTACACATGCTACAGGAACTTTCTAAAAAAAACATTTTTTTTTAATTATTATCTAAAAATTCTAAATAAATTTACCATTGTATTAATAATATAATTTGTTGAACTTCCATTAGCATAAGCTGTTTGAATAACACCAATTTTAACTTGATCAAATAGATTTGCTTGTTTTAATTTATTTGAAATAAATGATGCAAATAAAACAGAAAAACGATCACCATCAAGAATATGAAAATGATTATTTTTATCCATAAAAAAATAAATTAACCGATCAGCATCACCATCAATTGAACAATATTTTGGATAATTTGTTAATGGTAAACCATCAGGTGCTTTTTGATATAATTTAACATAATCAGCACCACACTATATATAACAAAATCATTATCTTTTAAACAAAAAAAAGAATTTTTCATTATTATTTACTCGTTCATTTAAATGTCCTTGAGTACCATCATTAAATATTTCAAATTCAAGTAAATCTGACAATATTTTACGTAAATAAACAAGTTTTTGAGCACCTATACCATTAGCAGCATCAATAGCAAATGATTCAGAACGTTTTGCACCGGGTGTTATCTATGTATTAAATATATCGAAAATAAAAGAAAAAAATATAAATAATTTTATTTTACTTCAATTAGTTTTTTAAATGCTGTAGAAAGCTTTTCAAAATAACCAGCTTCACTATAATGTCCATATAGTCCATTATCATTATAACATCGAACAGCATAATGAAGTTGTGGTGTTGTCAATAATTCTATAATAAATATTAAATAATAAAATAGATTTCTCTTGAAAAAAATTTCTTACCAAAATTTTTTACATTTCCATTTAAAATTTCTATTGCACGCTGAACAATACTTGATAATAGCGGACTACTTTGTCTAAAACAATATATAGATTAAAATTTAAGAGAAAAACAGCGTATTTTTTGAGTTAAGATGACTATATAATCAGCCAGTATGATGTCCTCATCATACACGGGAAGATCTTAGGTAACTATGTCTTATCCTTACAATAGGACATTATTAAAATGGTGTATCATACTGATTGATTACTGCCATATTATCAAATTCGACAGCGCATTATCAAACAGACACAAACCTTGTATCATATGCAATAGCAACAGTAGCTTCATCTTGTAATTGAATATTTAATTGAGTCATTAATGTTTCCAAATAATCCCATAAAATATGGACATCATCCCTAATTAGAACAATTTATATATTATTTATTTTTTAATTTCTTCAATCAAATATACTCAAGTGATGATAAAATATTTGCATAAATTTCCCATGATTGATCAAGCATTTCACCATGTGGATCAATTAATTTAACACCATTATCATGTTCAGGATTATGTGAAGCTGTTATCATTGCACCCACACAAGCTATAATTTCGATATTAATTAACAAAAGACAACAAAAAAAGAAAATCTATTAACCTTTTTTTACTTTTGATCGAAGAGTAGCTAATAAACCAATTCGAATCATTATCCATTTAAGTATATCAGCTCGAGCTCGAAAACCTGCTGTACCATAACCTAAGATAACATCCGATGGTTTTGGATATTCAAGCATAAGTGCTTTAAGTTTATCTTTAGCAATATCTGTCATATTTATTAAATGAAATATCTGTAATATAAAATCATATAAAAATTACAATCAAATGTGCTTTAATTATTTCTAAATCAACAAAATTTTTAATCAACATTAATTATGAAAGACGAAATCAATAGATTAATCGAAAAAAAAAATAATAATAAATTTTTATGTAACATTAAATTTCATTATATATTTAAAAGTATTTTCATCATTTAATCCAGCTTCTATTTGATCACCTCGTTTAACTGGTCCAACACCAGCTGGTGTACCAGTTAAAATTAAATCTCCACGTTCAAGTGTAATATATTTTGATATATAAGCAATTAAATCTTCTACTGAAAATATCATATCTTTTGTATTAGAATTTTGTTTTATATTTCCATTAACACTAAGCCAAAGATTAATTGATGATGATGATTTTATTTGATTTTTATCAATAAAATCTCCACATGGACAAGATGTATCAAAACCTTTAGCAAGTAACCATGGAAGACCTTGTTTTATTAATTCATATTGAATATTTCTTTCAGTCATATCAAGTCCTAAACAATAACCAGCAATATATTCTTCAACATGTTCTTTGGAAACATTTTGACATTTTTTATCTATAATAACACCTAATTCAACTTCATGATGTAATTCATTCCATTCAGATGGAATCTAATTTTTAAATGAAAAATTTATTAATTCTTGTTTTATGAAATTTTCTTTTATACTTTAATATCATTTGGTTCAATAACAAAAGCACTTGGTGGTTTCATAAATATTATAGGTGTACTTGGTACTTCCTAGAGAAAATTATATAATAATTTATTAAATAAAATAAAAATAATTATTTACATCGCCTAATTCATTTGCATGTTCACTAAAAAATAATATTATAAAACTAAAACGAAATTAAAGAATTATTATCTACCTATAATTACGTCCAATACAAATAATTTTCGTACATATTGAACGAAAATTTTTTAATGAATCCGTCATATTTAAATTTAATTGTATTCGTTTTATTCTAAAATAAATTATTAAATCAATGAAATTTGATTGATTACTTGTTTGAATCAATTGTAAATAAGATAGATGTCCATCTGTTTTATTTTTATACTTACTTGTTGATAAATAGAAATGAAAATAAATTTAAATTGAATATTTTTTCAATTCTTTATAAATTCGCGAACTTATATTGAGGAATAAAATCTCAGATGATTTCAATATCATATACATTTATTTTTCTAAGAATTTCATTTTATTGATAAGATAATATTTCATAAAAGATAATTATTTACATTGTCTTTCAATATTTTGTTAGATACAGCTGTTTGGAAAAAGAAATCTTATTTTTTTTTGCAAACGACTGTATGTTATAAAGGAAGAAAAATAAAGAAACGTGCATAAGTAGAAGAAGAATCTATGGGATATATTCGAAGCTAATCGTAATAAGAAAAGAGATTTAAATTATTTTTCAATAGAGTTTGATTTGCAACTGATACCATTCGATTGATAAAATTCTACTTCTGTGTCCTTGGTGAGACTATTACTGCTCATTGTTTATTAGTCTTTTACAATGTTACAAATGGCCAATCAACTGTGGTTTTTTACTTAAAGGTCCCCTAGTGTATAACCACATACTATTCAGCTTCTATTTTTGATTTTGCTCTTTCTCTCTCTTTCATCCTTTTTATTTATCTGTGTTTCATTTGATTGATTGTTACTTTGTGACTTCCCACATTTTTATACGTATCAATAAACAAATAATATGGCTACAGAAAAAAGTCATTTTTGGAAAATACTTGGTTTAGGAAGAGACCAGGAAATAGCAGAAAAGGCTGAAAAACATTTACATAGTATGGGTTATATAAATGTCAAAGTCATAGGTGTTGAAAATGATAAAAACAGTGATGACAAATTAATTCAACTTCTCAAAGATAATGATTGGGATGCTGTCTCTATTGGTAAATGAATATATATTGTTTTTTTTTATACTTAATTATATGAATATTTTTTGAGGTGGTGGACTTACTGGATATGATGATGCTTATCCAAGAGAAACAACAACTCTTCATTGGTTTAATCGTATTGTCAATCTTGTTCATGAATATTCACCTAAAGCTAAACTTATTTTTGTGAGTGGTCCACATGAACTTGTTGATTCATTCGAACGAGTACTTGGCTCTCTAGAAAAACCTACTGAAACTGTCTAATATTTACGATTATTATTTTTGATAATGAATAATAAATATGAACATGCATCCGTATAAAGAAATCATACTTTCATTGCTCTAAAATACATAAGTTGAAAGATGGATGAATACAAGTGATTTTAAATTATCAAATCTTGAAATGATTTTGTTTAAAAAATAATTATTTAAAAAAGTTTAATCACATCGATATCAATTTTAGAGTCTGAGAAAAAATTATATTTTAATGTAAAAGAACTGTCATAAAGAATATTTTGATATTTTATGCATTATTTTAGAAAAGAAGACAATAAAAATGTATGACAATCTTGAAAAAGCCATGCACAGACAATTCATCGAAGATTTTATTGACTTTATTATTTCATTCTTATTCATTTTTATTTTTTCTTTACAGTTACTGACATATTCCCCTTATCGTATAACAACAAAAATGACAAGGTAAATATTCATAGACTTTGTCGAAATTGCATTGAATTAATCATACATTAAAAATCATGACGTTATTTATATTTTCGTCTTGGAAGAAATGAAAATAATGGAGAGCTAAACCATATTTCCAAAAATTGAGAAATTGTTCGTATTTTAGGAGAAATATTTTACCTTCACAAACAAAAATTTAAAAGAGCTACTCGATATATGCATACTCTTTCTTTCAATTTTTTCTATTGACAGTTCACTTGAAAGACATGTGCAGGAAGAGTGATTCATTGATGAATGTTTATATACTTTCTTTCTCTTTCTCATTAATATGTATGAATTTACATGAGATAGAGGATTTTTCCATTAACTCCTACAATTGTCTACTGCTATAAATTTCGAAACAATTATCATACCAGACATGTGAAATATTTCATTTTGTAGAAAAAAACTTGCTATATATTTTAGTCTAATTAATTAAGAATTATTATATTATAATTTATGGAAGACAATACACAATGGTCATGCTTCGCATGTACGTATAAAAATAAGGGTGATAATTCATTTTGCGAAATGTGTTACACAGAAAAACCAAATCTGGTAAATATTTGTTGAATTTTATTAATAAATTATACGTATTTTTATTTTATTATGTAGCAAAATGAATCAATTCCAGATAACACGACACTTGTAGACAAAGAATTACCGACAACATCTATAACTCCTACTAATAATAAAATCTCAACAGATACGTCCACTCTAACTAATACTGAATCACCAAAAAATGCATTAACTTTAATTAACACTGACCAGCCAACATCAAATTCAATTTTAATGAAGACGAAATTTTCATTGACTTCATCTTTAACTAAAACGTATCAGTCAATGACTGTTCGACATCGTCGAAACAATGATAAAAGTGAAGCAGAGAGAACATTTCAAACTATCATTAAAAATTGTCAAAGAGTAATTTCTAATATATATTGATTTTTTATTTATTTTTTATTGTTTAGACAAACACACATTTTATCGACCATGAATTTCCTCCTTCATCAAGTTCTCTAGGTGATCAATTTTCACATAATGTCTATCAATGGCTTCGAATTTCGGACATTCGTTCAACTTCTGATGATGATAATACTCTTCCATGGACTGTTATGTCATCACCAGAACCAAATGATATTGAACAAGGTCTTTTAGGAAACTGTTGGCTTGTTGCAGCATTATCTCTCATTACTGAACGACCACGTTTACTTCAACACATTCTTTTAACAAAAGATATCAATAAAGAAGGTGTCTATCTCGTTCGTCTATGTCATAATGGTATATGGAAAACAATTGTTGTTGATGATTCTTTTCCATGTTGTCAAAGACGTACATTACTTTTTAGTAAAGCTCGGCGTCGACAGTTGTATATTCCATTGATTGAAAAGGCATATGCTAAACTTTTTGGTTCATATTCTAATTTAATAAGTGGTCTAATGGCTGAAGGTCTTCGATTATTTACTGGTGCATCATGTGAATATATCTATCTTGATAAACCAGATGAACCAATAGATAGTGATCTTACTTGGGCGAAACTTTTATCTTGTTGTCAAGCAAAGTAAGTTTATTGGAATATTTATATTTCTGAAATCTTACTAAAAAAAAGTAAATTTTTAGTTTATTAATTGGTGCTTCAACAAGTCGTATTGATATAAGTGAAGATGTATATGATCAAATTAAAATAAATCCCAATCATGCATTTTCGATTCTAACAGTTCATTCACTCGAAAATGATACAGATCGTTTTGTACTTGCACGTGATCCACATGCACGTTCATGTTATAGAGATGAACGTGTTACTCCTGAAGTTCTTGCTAAATTACGTACTATACATAAAGCACATCGTTCAACAGGAGCTTTTTGGATTGAATGGACAAAATTTCTTCGTTTTTTCTCAACGATAACAATTTCAACTTATGTTAGTGATCATTATGATATACGTGAACAAGCTAGTTTCAGTCGATCACCAACTGATCCTATCTCTGCCTTTTACTTCCATGTACCACAGTATGTATGAGAAATTGAAATATTCCTTCCTTATTAAAATTAAATTAGTAGCTTATTCTTTTTAAAAATCAAAATTATAAAATACGTTTTTCATAGAATCAAACAGATATTACAGCCTAATAGTTTTTTTATACTCAATATGTAATCATTTTAATTATATTGTATAATTAGGCCTTCATTGATCAATATAAGCATATGGTATCATCGTCATGATCGAATAACAGATCATGTTCTTACACAATTATTTGTTTTATGTAATGTAGCCGATGAATCAATTAATACAGACAATCATAATTATATTTTATACAGTCAATCCGATCCATGTCTATATTGGTCTGGATCATTAAAACCAGGTCTTTATACTCTTATACCATTTTCAACTAGTTTCTGGCATGAATATGGACAAAAAAAAGGGATAGGTGATTTTACATTGGTTATTCATTCGAGTGTTCACATCGAAGGAATATTTGGTACTGAAATACCAACATTTCTTACCGACTGTCTCATTATGTCAGTAATAAAAAGTTGTAAAGAACCAGCAGAAGTATATTATTAATCATTTTGGTTTTTTTTCTTCATTTAATCTATCCCTTTTTTTATATATAGTTTGAAAATACCACTGTTTATACCACAAACAAGGATCAAAATATAACAATAATAGTAATTGAAAATCAATCACCGACACATCATCTCAATTTTGATATAGATATGAGTTCGTCAAGAAACATTCGTCATTCTCGAAATTCATTAGTTACGCACGATTGTATTCCACCGGGTTATCGTCAACTAGTTTGCATTGTAGAATGGATGGCTCAAGTAGGAAAACCTAGTTATCTCTCCTATAATTTATCTCGACAACGTACTAAAGATCGAAGTAGAACAGTGCCACGCATTGATGCTGCTGCAAATGACATACATTCATGGCGACGAATCTAACTTTATTTTTTGATAAAAAAAAACTATTTGATAGAAAATATGAGTATACAGTTTGACTTATTCCAATTTTATATTTTCGATATGATTTTTCTTTTAATTAATCAAACATGTAATCAATTGTTTATTAAAGTTTAATTCATCTGTATGAACATTATCCGGTATACTAATAAGAAAAAAACGATTATTTCATTTTATTGAATTGTTTTTAAACTGTAAAAAATAAATTAATATTATACATATTGTCCAGAGCATTGAAGTCATTCCATATATATCTGGTAACATATAAAGAACTGCGTGGTTAAGTATTATCAAACCTTTTTTAAGTAGTTACTAATTTTTCTTTCAACCAGATATTTCTTGTTAGAATTCTTCGAAATAAAATTCAGTCTATAGCAACATCTCCAACATTGGAAATTGTCTCAACCATTAATTTGAAGCAGACTTTAATCAGCCCAAAAACTTAAGTCTAGCTTGATGGTTTGCCAGGCTCGTAGTTTTGTATTAAATAATATCGAAACAAGTAGAAAACTTTCGATTAATAGTTGTCGAAAGTAAAAAAAAATATCATTGTATTTGTGAAAGAATTCTCTTATTAACTTCCACTATTTTCCAAACGGAAAAAATATGTTCTTCTATTCGAATTATAAACGATTAATCAATGATCTCTTCAATAGTTACATATCAAAGGTTTTTTTTCTTAAATTCATTTCATTTTTATTTCGTAATTATTCTTAAAATTTTGAAATAAATTCGACTTCAACTCAGTCAAAATATTTTAACACTAGATCAGTTAATCTCAGCAGTGTCATATATCCAGAATATCTGACGTGCTGGAGATGTCACAAGAGATGCGAGAGATGCCAAATTGTCTCATATATGAGATAGTTTGGCATCTCTCGCATGCCCCGATATTCTGTATATGTGACACTACACATTTACTTCCTTAATAAAAACAGATATTTTCTGTTATGTTGTGATACATTAAGTAAATATGACTGTTCCTTTTGACTCCACGTACTTTCAAAGTCTATGTTCCAAAAGAGTATGTAAAGATTTATTTTTTAAAATATAAAAAGATAATAAATATATATATCATTTTGATAAAATAATGAATAAGAAAAAAAAAAGAAGTCAGGTGTAAGAATCATCAATCATCCGTTGTCATATAAAAAAGAAGATACGATATATTTGAAGGACAAGTAATTAATTCAATATGGCAAGAAACAGTATTATACTGTGGAAATCATTATTGTCATTCAATTTGAGAATAAGACTGCTATAATGAACACTCAAAAAATTGAGCGACATCTATATTAATTTTACAATTATTACATTTAATAAATTCTTTGATTTATCTTTCAATTAATGATTTTAACCTTGAATTAAATATAAATCTTGTCATTAGTTTCATTTATTTTTTTTATTTCTCTGGTTTGTTCTTTGTTGTTATTATTTTTTTTTCTCTTCTATTTATGAATCATCATCAAGCGTTTGTTTTAGAATGTCAGCTGATTTGATTTATTTTGATTGTTGTCTTTTATTATCTAATGATAAATTTTATGTTTATATATTCGTGCATTTTTTTCATATCTATATTAACATTATATTTTAGAAATTTATTTTATTATTATTATTTTTTTTCGTTTGAATTAACTATCTGAATGTCCTATGTATCATCAATTGAATTAAGAAAAGTTCGTCCTGAAGCAGTGAAGTATATTAAATATTTTAATAATTATTTTATTAATATTAATAAAATTTTTCTTTTATTCTAGTGAAAAAGGTGTGCTAGAATCAGTTGTTAATCTATTTCATGACGTAGTTGACAAAGTTCCTCAAGTAAATATTATATATAAAATTGAATAAGAAAAAATATATTTTATTAAATTAGGCCTACGCAATATCATCTCGTCCGACGAATACAGATCAATTAGAACCAATTGAATGGGTACGTTTTCTTTCTAATGCACATGAATGGCATTCATCAATACGTAGTGATACACTTGTTTTATTAATTGCATATAAAAGTGGTTTAACATTATGGACAATTGAAAAAAATGGTATAGCAAATGAATTATTTTCAATACGTGAACATAATTTAGTATCAGCTTGTTTATTAATAATAAATTCTTTACAAGATGATCCATATTTATCTCAACGTCCATTATTTGCATTTGCTAAATCAGCTGGACCACCATCAATACAAATACGTTCATTAAAAAATGATCAACAATCTTTAAAAATTCTTAATTTACCCGGTATAGGTCCACAAAGTGAACCATTATGGATTGAATCAAATAAATCTGTACTTATTTGTGCAACACATACATTTCTTATTGGTTATGATATAATAAAATTTGATGAAAAATTTTTTATATCAAATATTTATTCATCAATACCATATACATTATCAACACGATGGTTAGCATTTGTTGATTATCGTCTTTATTTAATTCATCAATCATCAGGTGGAATAAATGGTGCAATATCAGAACAATATGTATCATATACAGGTGCAATGTTAAATGTAGCAAAATCATTATCAAAAGGTGTTGTTAAAATTAGTGAAAGTGTTCTTGGATATGGAAATACGGCATTACAATCGGCTAATACAAATAGTAATGAAAAAACTTTATTAAATCAACAGCAATCATCATCATTATCAACAACAGCAACAACAAATAGTAATACAAATACAAATCGACATCGACATGGATCAGGAAAAGATGAATTACAACCAGGAATTGTAACTATTATTGATACAGTTAAATTATTTGGAGTAAGAAATAGTTTTTTTTTTATTTAATATTCATATATTCTTTTATTTTTATTTAGTCATCTATTCATGATGAAAAACAAAATTGGATAATAGCACATTTTCAAGCTCATGCAGAACCTATTGGCTATTTACAATTTAATCCAAGTGGACATTTACTTGTAACATGTGATACTAGTGGACATTATTTTAATGTGTTAGAAATTAAAGCATCACCTTATCGTTGTACTAGAACGTATATTAAACATTTATATACATTATTTCGTGGTGATACTGATTGTAAAGGTAAAAATAAATAAATATCTGTTTTAATATTGTTTATTTTAATAGAAATTGTACTCAATTTACATTAAACATTTGAAAGCATTGTATTAGTCGCACTTTTTTTTTTCAAATTAGAAATAGTTGCTCATTGTGAATCATTATGACACACCTTAACCGACATATTGTCATTAAATGTTTATGTTACTGTAATTCGAACATAACGCTATGACTTTTTTCTCTCACATGGATGATAGAAGGAAAAAAAATAAACTGAAAGTGCACAACTGTTTATCATATGAAAAAAACGAAAAAAAATTGATCAAAATGTTTCAATATTCTTATTGATTCAATACTTTCTTTTGGTTTTACATAAACCGAGTACAGTTTCTAATAAATAATAGATAATATGTTTCCCTATTTTTGGATATTGTATAAATAGAAAAAATCGGACCAATTCTCTAATACTGATGATTATAATATATTTTTAGTTTCGCATATGACATTTACTACTGATAGTCGATGGCTTGCTATATCAACAAAACGTGGTACAACACATTTATTTGCAATTAATCCATATGGAGGTAAAAAGTCATTAAATTGCAGCATCTTTAAAATTTTTCGATTTAAAATTGTGCTTTTAACATTTCAAAAAAGAAATTTCTTATTTCAGGTGTTGTTAATACTCGTACACATACGCAAGCACATGTTGCAAATAAACCAAGTCGTTATTATCGTTCTACTGATCTTGATGAACAATCAAATCGTCAAACAAATAATATTAATAATGATAATGTAATAAAAGATTCATCATCAAATTCATTAATTAATTCATCATCAAATCAACCAAATGGTCATAATACTAATACTAATTACTCAAATACAATACGTACAAAACGAACAAATAATGAATGTATATTTTCAACAGCTATTGCTATAATTCGTCAACCAACTGATAATTTTGTTAGTGGTCTTAGTGCACCATTTAATATTGAATCATTATGTTTAGCTGCTACATTTGGAATTTCAAGAGGTTTTTTTAATCCAGAAGATATGATTAATCATCAAGAACATATACCAAAAGCATGTAGTTCATTATTTATTATTAGTTGGCATGGTCGTTTAATTGAATATATTCTTGAACCAATACCTGGTAAATCATTTTTATTTGAAATTATTATGTTTTGTTTTTATTATTCTTTATAAAAATTTATTATAGATATAAGTAAATATGGTACACGTGTGACACCAGAAACACCACTTACACTTAAAGCTACTCCAAAAGCACAATGGTCATTACAAAAGTAAAATTTATATTTTATAATATTTAATTATATATTTATTTTTATTATTAAGATTAACAACTTGGCCAGAAGTTCGAATGTCTGTTGGTTATTCATTTTTATCTCAAGGACATCGATCAACAACAGTAAATAAAATTCGTTCAAAAGATGATTGGCTTCGTCAAGTAAAAATTTATTATTTAAATATTAATAAACAAAAATCAATATTTTATTTTCAAGATTGAAATGAATACACATATAGCTCCACATCGTCGTTTATGGATGGGTCCACAATT
The DNA here is from genome assembly GCA_022393335.1 of Macrotrachela quadricornifera. Classification (NCBI taxonomy): domain Eukaryota; kingdom Metazoa; phylum Rotifera; class Eurotatoria; order Philodinida; family Philodinidae; genus Macrotrachela; species Macrotrachela quadricornifera. The sequence goes on from JAJEKB010019311.1 coordinate 42,195, forward strand.
TCAATTTAAACATTATTCAGAAGCAACAGTTAGTGTTTGTCATCCAAATTCAAATGTATTTACAGCTGATTCACCACAAACATCAATGAATGTTATTGATGCAGATTTAAATAGTTTAGCGTAAGTTTTTAATTATCAATTATTCAAAAATATTTGCAACAAAGTTTCTTTTTAAAATTAATGAGAACATGAATAGAAATGCATCGAGATCGAATTCTCAAACTCGATTCAGCGGATTTGGTATATGCCTAAATATTAGTATCAAAACGATGATTTAGAAAAAAAGAATTATAAGATTTTGGAAAAAAATTGATTTGAATTATGTATAACGAATTATCAATACCTTTCTTTGGTTAAAAAAGTATACCGGTGAGCTGATAATCAACAAACATTCTTAATACTTGTGAAGGATTAACCGTAACGAGTTAGAAAAATTATGTCTCCACTCAAAAAGGGTCTTTTGTTTTCGTGATTACCTGTCCTCACAACTATAGTCGTCATGTCGCATAAGTCTTCTGCTTTATTAGCTACACAATTTACTCGAATATTCTGGAAAGTTAAATCGATTGTTCACTTCACGTTGCATACATCAATGATAGATTTTCTCGTGAATTAGGATATGTCTACAGCTATCAAATATGGAATAGATGAAAGCTATGTGTTTAAATAAATAAAATAGATGGATCGCAATTGAAGATAATATCGAAAGAGTTTATGATTTGATTCCAGAATATAAGCAAGACAATACAAATTTCTATTTTCTTCACTTTCAACTGTACACATTAATTAAAGCATTCTACCAATCTCTTGTTTATATCACCTGAGAAAAATCCTTGCTTAAAATAATTAATGAATTAATTTGATTTCGATCTAAGTTATGAAGTTTTATCATCTAGTAACATTATTTAAATCTTTGCTTTTAACTACTTAAATAAAACTGACATTTATTAATTTAATATAAAATCATTAAATCTTAGGATACAATGGCCACAATCTACACCAGTACATGTACCAAATATGAATAAAGATATTGCTCCAGCTTATATTGAAGTTGGTTCAGGTAGTTTTCAAGTAAGAATTTAATATTTAGTTATTATAAAAGTAATAATTATTTATTTTTAAATTTTAGGATGCTCCATTTTTAAGTGTATATGGAAGTTCAGTAGATAGTTCAAAATCTGATGTTGAAATTGAACTTGTAGAAAAATTAGCTGATGCTGCTAGTGATATACCATTCAAAAATGGTTTGGAAATTGAAAATTAAATTTCAAAAATAAAAAAACAAATTTTATTCTATTTAGTTGGTAATAGTGATACAACTGATTTGTTAAATTCATCTACTCATAATACAGTCGTACGTCCATTACAAACGAATCATTCAATTGAGAATATAATCCCATTTCTTAATACAAGTGATTCGACAGATTAATACATATATAACATGTATTTATAGCTCAGGTCATTTAAATTTTTTTTCTTTCATTATCTTCCGTGTTTTATTATTTAAAAAAAAGATGAAAACTATTTTTCTTTTGTCCCGGTTTCGTACATGTATAATGTCTAGTCTATAAATCTAAATTTGTATTATTAGAACCTTCTCTGTATGAAATGAAAAGGCAAATTTTTGCGAACAGTGAAAAGATAATCGATCGGAAATTTTCATTTGAGGTGTATGTGTGTTTTTTTTCGATCTCTAGTCACTTGTTTGCTGATTCGATTATTCTTTTTTTTCCTATGTATTTACGGCTTTCTTATTTTCTATTTTGTATGTATTATATAAACTACTGTACGTTTCTTTTTTTCTTTTTTCTTTATTCTTAATAAAATATGCTAAGATTAACAGCGAAAAATAATTATTGAATTATAATTATCGTTTTATGTGTAACATTAGCATTGATGTAATTGAAAAACAATGTGTAAATAATGCAGTATTTTAAATATTGAATTTTTATTGAAAATTTTTTGATATATCTTTTGATGAAATAAATTAGAGTGAATGTTAAACAGGAACAAAGTTATAGTCAAAATACTGGTATGCTCATTTATTTTGCTTATTGAAATTTAAAGTAAATAAATCTGATTCTAAGCAATCATATTTGTTCTGTTTATCTAGAGTTGAATCATCTAAAATGATTCGATTGAATAAAAAACAAAAACTTTATCATATGAAATATATTTTATACGATGTCATATTCAATTCTTTTCATTGCTATATTTGTGTTTACTTGATAAAACAAACCTGCTGTTGCCATTTTATATATCAATCGCAAAAATGTTTCAATGTGAATTACAGCTGTGCACATTTCTTTTTATATTATTCTAATATATTACAACGAAAACGTTCTTAGAATCATAATTGTTTCTACTGCAATTTTTGCATAGTAACAAATTTTGTTTCGAGCGATGTTAACTGAAGAGGCTAACATAAATAGCAATACTCAAAATGCTGCTAGTAAAGTTCCATCAGCAACAGCATCACCGGCTGAAATTCAACAATTTACTTCTTATTTACTTCGTGTAGTTCCATTAGCTACTGATTTAAATTCAACAAATGAAATTGATGAGCTCAAAAAAGCTTTAAATGAAAAATCTTCAGCTATTGATGGAATACGACGATTTTTAACTGATCCACAATGTGCTATATTTTTTATTCGTATTATTCAACAAGGAAAAGGTAAAATATCAAAAATAATTTAAATATTTCTTATAAAATATAAATTCTAGATGAAGAACAAGATGGTGTTGATAATACTGAAACAAATGGTGGAAATTCAGTTCAATTTGAATTTTCCACTGAAACAACATATACGGCACAAAAAGGGATAAGGTTAATAAGAAATTTCTATAAATATATTTTTATTTATTTTATCTTATTAGTGTGGCATTAATAAAAATTACTCCAACAATTGATATGGAGAAAAAAATATCTCAACAAATACATTTTGCAACATTTACAAATCGAGCACCAGCAGAAGTACTTCGAACATTTCTTTCACAAGCAATGACACCTTATTTAAAAAGTTTTCTTCGTCAACAAAAAGAAAGGTTAAATATAAATTACAAAATTTTCTTAAATTATATTTTATTTTGTAGAGATCGTGAAAAATCTATTGTTGTTCTTGAAGAAAAATTAAATGAATTAGAAGCAAATTTATTACAAATGAATCAAACAGTGAATATTCCTGATGTTATTCTTGTTCCACATGCATCTATAGCTCAAGTACTTCGACAATGTCAAGAAAAAAATCAACGACCTAATGTTGATTTATTTCGTGATAAAGTTGAAGATTCAAATTTTCTTAATCAATTACAAGCAACTGTTAATCGATGGATAAGAGAAATACAAAAAGTACAAAACTAACGGGTTTTTTCTTTATCATTAAATCTAAGAGAAGATTTATGATATCATCAAATTATCATGATAAAAAAAACAAAATCCTTCTTTAACTGAGATATTAAGTTCTTTCATTTTCGGACTATAGTTTATCTTCTAATCAATCTTATTGAATATTATGCCATTCGAATAAGTGCGATATTTAACACACAGACTGCTTTGAAATCGTGAATTTTGATAGTACAGATTTCATAATTTACAGAATTTTTTTAGACTCTTTTGTACAACTCTCGATGATTTTCAGGAGTAAGAGAAGCTAAAATTTGGTAGACAAGTAAACGCGAACTGTCTAACAGAGATTCCTCCTTTTCACTAAGAAGATTTTCGCCAATTGTTGGCACAAGTCCATTGAACTTTTGCCAGTATTAGTGGAAGTCTAATGTAATTCCATCAATTGACGCGAAACAGTATGAACAGCCGATGCATGTCATAAAATCTCAATAATGTAATGGATCATCGCCAGTATTGGCGAAGTTTTGGGAAAAAACTGCAGACAATTTTCGAGGAAATACCCAATATTTTCAAAGGTACAGAGTAAAAAGTATTCGACGCTAGTACAATCCCCTCTTTGGCAGCCTTTAGTGTTGGAAAAATTCAATATTTCAGTTAAAGAACATCATTCTTATCATGAAAATTTGATTAGAATGATTTTCTGATGATATTAAGGATCTTCTTTTAAAATTTTATTTATTAATTAAAGGTAACAAAACTTGAACGTGATCCATCAACAGGTTCAGCTATGCAAGAAATAACATTTTGGTTAAATATTGAACGTTCATTATATAAAATTCAAGAACAAATGAGTAGTCCAGAAGTTTTATTAACATTAGATGCTTTAAAACTTGGTAAACGTTTTCATGCAACAATTAGTTTTGATTCTGATACAGGATTAAAAGAAGCATTAGATAAAGTTAAAAATTATAATTTATTAATGAAAGATTTTCCAATGCATGATCTATTATCTGCAAATGATTTATCAAAAATAAAAAATTCTATAACAATTATTTTTAATCATCTTAAACGTGTTCGAAATACACGTTATCCAGTTAATAGAATATTACGTTTTATTGAAGCTATTTCACGTGATGTTAATGCACAAATGATTAAAGTAAATTTATATAATAATAAATAATGAAATTATTTTAAAAATTATTTTTTAGATACTTTCAGCAACGCATTTAATTGAAGTTCCATTTGTTAAATTTGATCAAATTTTAAATGAATGTACAGAAATATTTTCTTTATGGGTATAATATATATATTTATATTTTTTTTAAATATAAAATAAAAATAAATTTTTTTAGGATGAAGAATATGAAAAATTTCAAATATTACTTCGAGATATGACTAAAAAAAATGCTGCTAATGCACAACAACTTAAACAAGCTTGGAAAATAACACCTGAACATAAAAAATTACAAGCACGATTAGAACATATAAAACAATTTCGTCGTCAACATGAACAATTTCGATCTGTTATTGAACGTCTTTTATCTAAACAAAAACAACAACAACAACAACAAATTGTTGATCCATCAACATCAACAGTACAAATTGTTGATCAAACTGATTCAAATGCAGTTGAAGATATTCATGAAGCATTTGAAAGTTTAAAACATATTGATATACTTGAATGTTCACCTGAAGGTACACAAATATGGAATGATACAATAAAAATATATGAAGAACGTATTGAAAAAGTTGAAAGACGTATAACAACACGTCTTCGAGAACAATTAGCTAAAGCTCGTAATGCTAATGAAATGTTTCAAATATTTGCACGTTTTCATGATTTACTTATACGACAACATATAAGAAATGCTATACGAGAATATCAAACACAATTAATTCAACGTGTTAAAATTGATATTGATCAATTACATGAAAAATTTAAAGCAAAATATTCAACAAGTAAAGCAATGAAAATGAGTCGAATTACTGTTGATATACCAATAACAACTGGTTCAATTATATGGGCTAAACAAATTGAAAAACAACTTGTTAGATATTTAAAACGTGTTGAAGATGTTCTTGGTACTGGTTGGGAACAACATGTTGATGGGCAACGTTTAAAATTTGAAGGTGATAGTTTTAAACAACGTCTTAATACTGTACCAATTTTTGAAGATTGGCTTGAAAAGGTTTTTTTAGATTTAAAAATTTTTTTTATTATTAATAATTTTTTTTTTTTTCTAAATAGGTTTCAAAAAAAAGTATGAGTGTTACTGGTTTTATTTTTAGTATTGAAACAGTACGAGCATCAAAAGGAGCAGTTTATAGATTAAAAGTTAATTTTACACCAGAAATAATTACGTTAACAAAAGAAGTATTGAATTAGTTTTTTTTTTCTATATTATATTTTATATTGTTTGTTTCTTTAAGGTAAGAAATTTAAAATGGCTTGGTTATCGAGTACCATTACCATTAGTAAATAAAGCTCATCAAGCTAATCAACTTTATCCATATGCTATTGGTTTACTTGAATGTGTTCGAGCCTATGAATTATCAAATACAAAAGTATAAACAAAAAAAAAAAGATTTTTAAAAATAAAATGTTTTTTTTTTTTTGTAAAGGTTAATACTGATCATGGTCAAGATTATTTAGTTGGTAGTATGAAAAAAGATATACAAAATTTAATTATTGAAGGTACAAAATTAGCTTGGGAATCTTATAAATTAGAACCATATGTTCAACGATGTATTGAAGCATTTACACGTTATAATGAAAATGTATATTAAATTTTAATTTCTATTTAATAATTTCGTTCTATTTTAAAATAGGTTGAAGAAATTATTCGTTTGGATAATTCAATGTTTACATATATTAATGAATTAGATGAATGTGAATATGAAATAGATATATTTGCTGATTTATTAGAACAAATACAAAAAATAGTTGATGAATTTTGTTTACATGATTATTCAAATTTTCCAAAATGGATTGGAATTATTGATGAAAAAATTGAAAAAAAATTATTTCATCGTTTACAAACAGCTATTTCATTATGGAAACAAGCATTAATTAAACATGAAAAAGGAAAATTAAGAGATAAAAAACGAATGCGATTAAAGGTAAGGATTAAAGAAATTTATTCGTTTAATATGTTAATCATCAAAATTTTGAAATGTGACTTATATGAAAATTCAGTTTGGGATTTATGAACAAATTTTCATGAAGAATCCACTTTATATAAAATATATTATTTATTTATATATATAGAAAATTGTTCATGAAATTCGAATTGTCAATCAAATGTTGGTATTAGTTCCTCCATTTGAATCTGCACGTGAACAACTTTTTAATTCATTTTTTACTTGTCAATCAGGTATAAAATTTAATTTATTAAATAATTATTTAATAAAATATTTATTTAGTTATAACTTTTCAAAAACGAATTAAAAATAGTCGTTATCAAGTAAATTCGATATTATATTGATGAGATCGAGAAAAATTAAATTATACTTTAGGTTAATGCTGAAATGGATACACAAGATGAAGATTTAATATATAATGATCTTTTTGTAAAATTTCCTGAAGAAGGTAGCGCATTACTTGGTGCAGTATATGATACTATTGAACAATTACTTGTTGAAGCAGAAACTTATTTTCAAGTATAATATTCATTTGTAAAAAAAAATTAGATTCTCTTTTTTTTTTAATAGGGCTGGCTTAAATATCAAGTTCTTTGGGATTTAGAACCAAATGATGTATTTCAACGTTTAGGTACAAATATTCAATCATGGTTTGAATGTTTAAAAGATATTAAGTATGTTAAATATTTTGTTTTTCGTTACTATTAGATATTAATTGAATTTATATAAATAATATTTTAGAGAATCACGTAAAACACTTGATACTCATGAAACTTATAAATCATTTGGTCCATTAATAATTGATTTTTCTAAAATTCAATCAAAAATCGGTGTTAAATATGATAATTGGCATCAAGATTTACTTCGAAAATTTGGTCAAATTATTCAATCAATAGCTTCTGATTTTCATACAAATATATCTGAAGTATTTCTTTTTTCTTAACTCAATTTTTTCATTTTTCCTTTTTATATTAGTATCAAAATAAACTTGAAACAAAATCAATTGATTCAAATAATCTTGATGATAGTGTACAATTAATTGATACTATTGAAAATGTTCGTGAAACACAAATAAATGATGAAATTAAAATGAAACAATTAATTGAAGCACAACGTTTACTTGAACGACAACGTTATTCATTTCCAGATAATTGGATATCAATGGATACAGTACAAAATTCTTGGACATCAATGAATGATACACTTAAACATAAAGAACAAATTATTGAAACAAAAGTTTATTATTAAATTTTAAATATTTTAAAAAAAAAAATATTTTGTTTTTTAGTTAGATACAATTCAAGAAAAAGTTAAAGTCGAAGCACAAACAATTGATACAAAAACAAAAGAACTTCTTGAAGATTGGGCAACTAAAAAACCGATTGGTGTATGTAGAAAATATTTTATTTTAATATAAATAATTTTATTTACTTTTTTTTCGTCTTAGGGTGATTTAAAACCTCGTGATGCTATTCGACAATTAGCTCAATATGAAACTAAACTTAATGAACAATTAGAAAAACGAACAACTCTTAATAAAGCTAAACAAAGTGTTAAAATGCAGGAATCAAGTTAGTTCATTTAATGAAATTAATTAGAAATCTTTATTAAATATACTAATGAGGGAAGAGCACCAACTGTCAAATCAGTTTTTCTGGTGTTCCTGAGGGGGACCACGGAATTCATTTTTAAACAATACTGTAACAGGGCAGTATTTCTACAGCAATAAGTTAGCGGCCCCGAGTTTTTTCAGAGTATTCATAACGCACATAGCATTATACAGATTAGGAAGACATCACATGTGATGTGAATCAATGTAAAACTACTAATTTTTATACTATAAAATCCTAAAAACAAAGTCTATTCATTATATGTAAACATATTTTTTTCTTCTTAGGTCAAGTAGATCATTTCGAAAAACGTTTACGTGCTGATCTTGCTGAACTTGATGAAATTCGTAATGTTTGGAAATCACTTGAAAATGTTTGTAATCGTTTAGAAGAATTAAAAGATATTCAATGGTTAACTGTTCAACCAAAAAAACTTAAAACTAATCTTGAAGAATTACTTGCTTTAATGACAGCAATGGTTCCATCTGTTAAAAATTATCATTCATATAATGCAGTTAAAACTAATATAGAAAATTATCTAAAAGTATATTCTTTTTTTTTTTCTATAAAATAAAAAATAGTTTGTTTTTTAAATATAGATGATACCATTTATTAATGAATTAAAATCAGAAGCATTAAAAGAACGTCATTGGAAAGATATGATTAAAATTCTTGATTTATCAACAACATGGAATAATATGTCGGATATAACATTAAGAGATATTTGGGATCAAGGTGATAATTTAAAAAAAAATGAACAATTATTACGTGATATAATGATAAGTGCACAAGGTGAAAAAGCTTTAGAAGAATTTTTAAAACAAATAAGTGAACAATGGAAAATTTATCAATTAGAATTAATTGATTATCAAAAAAAATGTAAAGTTATTAAAAGTTGGGATGATTTATTTACAAAAGCAAAAGAAAATTTAAGTAATATATTAAGTATGAAATTATCTCCATATTTTAAAGTAAGAAGAAAATATATATACATATTAAAATAAATTATTTTTAATAAATATAAAATAGGCATTTGAAGCAGAAACACTTTCTTGGGAAGATAAACTTAATCGTATTATAAATATATTTGATATTTGGATTGATGTTCAAAGACGTTGGGTTTATCTTGAAGGTATATTTACTTCATCAACTGATATAGCACAATTATTACCAAATGAATCTCAAAAATTTCAAAGTGTTGCAAATGAATTTGTTGGTTTATTAAAAAAAGTTGAAAAATCCCCATTAGTACTTGATGTTATTGCTATACCAAATGTACAAAAATTACTTGAACGTTTAGCTGATTCATTAACGAAAATTCAAAAAGCACTTGGAGAATATCTTGAACGACAACGTGCAGCTTTTCCACGGTAAATTTATTTTTGAAAGAAAACAACAAAAAAAAATAAGTATAATTTTTCTTTAGTTTTTATTTTATTGGTGATGAAGATTTATTAGAAATGATTGGAAATTCAAATAATTTATTACGTTTACAAAAACATTTTAAAAAAATGTTTGCTGGTGTACATTCATTAATTATAAATGAAGATGATCAAACATTAATTGAAGGTGTACAATCAAAAGAAGGTGAACAAGTTAAATTTTTTAATCAAATATCTATTAAACAACATCCAAATATAAATGATTGGTTAACTAGAGTTGAAAAAGAAATTAGTTTAACTTTAGCGAAATTACTTGCACAATCTATTCCACAATTAACAACAATTCAAAAGAATTTAACTGATATACAAGCATTTATTAATTGGCTTGATCAATATCAAGTATATCAATAATAATCTATTTGTTATTGACTCTTACTTTTCTATTTTAGGCTCAATTAGTTGTTCTTGCATTTCAAGTATCATGGTCAGAAAATATTGAACGTTTACTTAGTTATGAGAAAAATATTGATTTACAACCTGCACTTCAACAAATTGAATCTACACTTGGTATGTTAGCTGATTTAGTTCTTGCTGATCAACCTACCGTTCGACGACGAAAACTTGAACATTTGGTATATATATTTTTTCTTTTTAAAATAAATATTATTTTTTTTTAATAAATATATCTAGATTATTGAACATGTTCATAAACGTGATGTAACACGAGCATTAATTGATAAGAAAATAACTTCATCAACTAATTTTGAATGGCTTGCACAAATGCGTTTATATTTTGATCCAAATAATCAAAATGTTCTTGAACAAGTTAAAATTTGTATGGCTAATGCAGAATTTCATTATGGATTTGAATATCTCGGTTAATAAAAAAAAACACCAAACAAACAAATATTCTTTCTTTTTTGTTCTTTTAAAAATAGGTTTACAAGATCGTCTTGTTCAAACACCATTAACTGATCGATGTTTTTTAACAATGACACAAGCTTTACATGCAAAATTTGGTGGTTCACCATTTGGACCAGCTGGTATATAAAGAAAAATATTTCTTTCAATAATTAAGTTTTTTTTTTTTTATTAAGGAACTGGTAAAACAGAATCAGTTAAAGCACTTGGAAATGCTCTTGGTCGATTTGTACTTGTATTTAATTGTGATGAAGCATTTGATTTTCAAGCAATGGGCAGAATATTTGTTGGTTTATGTCAAGTTGGTGCATGGGGATGTTTTGATGAATTTAATCGTTTAGAAGAACGTATGTTATCAGCTGTATCACAACAGATTCAAACAATTCAAGAAGCACTTCGTCAACAATCCGTATCAAATAAAAGTAAAAATAAATAAAATTCTTTAGTTTAATAAAATTTGTGGTTCTTTTTAGATACATTAAAAATTGAAATTGTTGGTAAAACAATAACAGTTAATTCAAATATGGCAATATTTATTACAATGAATCCTGGTTATGCTGGTCGTTCAAATTTACCAGATAATCTTAAAATGCTCTTTCGTAGTTTAGCTATGACTGTACCAGATAAAGTTCTTATTGCACAAGTTATGCTTTATTCTCAAGGTTTTCGTCAAGCAGAAATTTTATCAAAAAAAATTGTACCTTTATTTACATTATTAAGTGAACAATTATCAAATCAATCACATTATGATTTTGGTTTACGTTCACTTAAAAGTGTTCTTGTTATGGCTGGAAATATAAAACGTGAAAGAATTAAAAATAATATTCAAAATGATGATGAACAAGAAGTAAATATTTTGTTTTTTTTTTCTGAAATAAAAAGGAAAATTATATTTTTGTAGATTGTTATACAAGCTATTATGGATAGTTTTGTTCCACGTCTTGTTGCTGATGATTTAGTTTTATTAAATAGTTTATTAAATGATGTTTTTCCTAATGCAACATATAATAGACCATCAATGACTCGTCTTCGTGAAGAAATTGAAAATGTTGCAAAAGAAATGTTTCTTGTTTGTGAACAATTATGGATTGAAAAAGTTTTACAATTATATCAAATAACAAATCTTAATCATGGTTTAATGCTTGTTGGACCAACTAGTTGTGGTATGTTATATGAATTATTATAAATCATTTTATAAAATAAATTAGAGAAGTAGAATTCGAATCAATTGAAAAAATAATGACGAATCTATTCTCTTACTAAGCAAATTGATTAATATGAGAACATTTTATTGCTTCATTTAAGACAACTATACTTTAATCTCAATTGACTTATTCTTTTCCGATTATAAGATCAGTGTCATTACCGCCAGCATATGTTAGTGGTAAATACTAATATTGATATTCATGCATCTCCGTTCAGGCACGTCATATTTTAAATTTGTTAGTTTTTCAGTGAAAGTGATCATTTGACCCGAATATAGTCAATCTCTTTGTTCAATAGTATACACCCTTCTATTATAAGACAAAAAGAAACACATTTATAAATTGATTTGAATAGGAAAAACAATGGCATGGCGTGTTTTATTAAGTGCATTGAATCGTATTGAAAATTCTGATGGTCAAGCACATATTATTGATCCAAAAGCAATATCAAAAGATGATCTCTATGGATATATGGATCAAAATACACGTAAAAATAATTCAACAAAAAAATAATAAAAATTTGAAATTATTTTCTTTTTTTTATTTTGTAAATAAATAGGAGAATGGACAGATGGTTTATTTACACATATTTTACGTAAAATAATTGATAATTTACGTGGTGAATTATCTAAACGTCAATGGATTATATTTGATGGTGATGTTGATCCTGAATGGGTTGAAAATTTAAATTCTGTTCTTGATGATAATAAACTTTTAACATTACCTAATGGTGAACGTCTTGCTTTACCACCAAATGTTCGAGTAGTAAGTATTTAATATTAATTTTTTTTTCCGATAATTTTATTATAATTATTAGATGTTTGAAGTACAAGATTTACGTCATGCAACATTAGCTACAGTTTCTCGTACAGGTATGGTTTGGTTTAATGAACAAACTGTTACATCAGCTATGTTACTTCAATATTATTTAAATCGTATTCGACAAGAATCTGTTTTTGATATAATTAATCAAGATGATCCAAATAGTAAAGATAATGTAATACAATCATCTGATGAAAATAAAATAAATATATTAGAATTACAAAATAATGCAGCAAATATATTAGAACCATATTGTGATAAAGAAAATGGTCTTATTCTTGATACATTAGAATATGCAGGAGAAAAACAAATACATATTATGGATTTTTTACCAGCTAGATGTTTACAATCATTATTTTCAATGCTTAATCATGTTATACGAACAATTATTAAACGACAATTATTTTCTCCTGATCGAACATTATTAAATGAAAAACAAATTGAACAATATCTTATTAAATCATTAATTATTTCAATGATTTGGTCATTTTCAGGTGATAGTAAATTAAAATATCGACAACAATTAGGTGAATTTATTATGAATACACTTAAAAATAGTAATATATCATCACCAGATGATAAAAGTTTACCAATTATTGATTTTGAAGTAAGAATTTCTTTTTTATAAATTCAATAGAATTTTTTTTTTATTTATTAATTAAAGGTTAATTCTGAAGGTGAATGGGAATCATGGTTATTAAAAGTTCCATCAATTGAACTTGAAGGAAGTAAAGTTGATGCAAGTGATTTAGTCATACCAACTATAGATACAATTCGACATGAAACTCTTCTTTATACATGGCTTAATGAACATAAACCACTTCTACTTTGTGGTCCACCTGGAAGGTTAAAATTATTCATTTTTATTTGAAAACACTGAGAAGTACTGTTGTAAAATTTTATCGTGATTTTCTATCAGTATATTTAAAATGGTCTAAAAATGTATTTCCGCAGAGCTTAGAATATCTATAAATAAAAGATAGTATAAACTATGCATAGGCCATATTACTAAGAACGGAGATATTTATATTGTAAGGCAATAGTACTTTAAACTATTTTAGAATAAAATTAATTGTGAAATTTTTTTAAATGATCTACATATTTCTTTTATTATAGTGGTAAAACAATGACTTTATTCAGTGCACTTCGTTCATTACCAGCATGTGAAGTTGTTGGTTTAAATTTTTCTTGTGCAACTACACCTGAATTAATTCTAAAAACATTTGCACATTATTGTGAATATAAAAAAACAGCAACATCTGGTGTTGTTCTTGCTCCAAATCAATTAGGAAAATGGATTATTGTTTTTTGTGATGAAATTAATTTACCTGATGAAGATAAATATGGTACACAAAGAGTTATTGCATTTTTACGGCAATGTATTGAACATGGAGGATTTTATCGTACGTCAGATCATACATGGATACATTTAGAAAGAATACAATTTGTTGGTGCTTGTAATCCACCAACTGATCCAGGACGAAAACCATTATCACATAGGTAAATTAGTAAAATTTTATTTTTATTTTTAATAAAGAGATTTTTTTTATAAAGATTTTTACGTCATTGTCCATTGATTTATGTGGATTATCCAGGTGAAATATCATTAAAACAAATTTATGGTACATTTAATAGAGCTATGTTAAAAAAATTTAGTAATATTAAATCATATGCTGATGCATTAACAAATGCTATGGTAGAATTCTTTCTTATGACACAAGTAATTTTTAAATAATTTATTTTTATTTAAAATTATTTTGTTTTTTTTTATTTAGGAACAATTTACTGTTGATCAACAACCTCATTATGTTTATTCACCACGTGAAATGACTCGATGGGTATATATATATATATAATATTAATTTAAATATAAACAAAAAATTGTTATATATTTAGGTTCGTGGTATAAATGAAGCAATTCGTCATGTACAAAATTTAAATGCAGAAGAATTAGTTCGACTTTGGGCACATGAAGCTTTACGTTTATTTCATGATCGGTTAGAAAGATAGAATTTAATTCATTTATAAACTATCTATTATATTTTAGATTGATTTATGATTATGAACGTCAATGGACAGAAAAAGCAATTGATGATACAGCTGCTAGACATTTTGGCGGTGTTGATTTAAATACAGCATTAAAACGACCTATTTTATTTAGTGATTGGCTTGCTGGTCATTATGCATCAATTGATGAAGATGAATTACGACAATATATTCAAGGACGTTTAAAAGTAAAAAGAAAAATTCATTTTATATATTTTAATTAATTAAATTTATTTTTAAAGACTTATTATGAAGAAGAAGTAGGAATTCAATTAGTTCTTTTTAATCAAGTACTTGATCAAGTATTACGAATTGATCGAGTATTTCGACAACCACAAGGTCATCTTTTACTCATTGGTTTATCAGGTACTGGAAAAGCAACTCTATGTCGATTTGTTTCATGGCTTAATCAAATAAATTTTTTTCAATTAAAAGTAAAAAAAATAATAATAGAAAAACTAATCAATAATTATTATTATTATTATTTAATATAGGTACATAATAAATATACTGCTGCTGATTTTGATGATGATTTACGTCAATTATTACGACGTTCAGGTTGTAAAGGAGAAAAAATTGTTTTCTTACTTGATGAATCAAATGTAATGGATAGTAGTTTTCTTGAACGAATGAATACTTTATTAGCTAATGGTGAAGTACCTGGTTTATTTGAAGGTGATGAATATTCAGCATTATTAAATTTATGTAAAGAAGGTGCACAAAGACAAGGTCTTATGTTAGATTCTAATGATGAATTATATAAATGGTTTACTATACAAGTATATTTATTATTTATATCATTTAACGAATCTTTCAACATTTTTCGCATATTGCTATCAAATTATGACGTATATACTTGCTTTTTTTTCAAAAGATAGCTCGTGTGCAGTTTTCCATAAAGTTTTTCGAAAAGAACTGTTGGAACGATTAACGATGGAGTTACGTCTGATTAACAGTAAAATGCTCCAAAATGACCCACTTTCAATGTATTTATTTTATATTACAGATTTTACTTCACTTTTTCAACCGATTATAAAGAAACTACATAGGCCATTTTGTAGCCCATGAAAAGCTCTATCAGTTCAGTGACTACCTTTTTCTGATATACTGTCAATTGGTTTGAACAAAATATTTTCTTTGTTTTCATCCTTTTCATAAGGTTTTATGAAGAACTGTACGAGCTATCTTTTGAAAAAAAAAAGAATGAAGTATATACATCACAATTTAACAGAAATATTGAAAAGTTCATTTATATTGAGTCATTCGTAATTTCAATGGAATGTTTTTATTTATAGGTAATGAGAAATCTTCATGTTGTTTTTACAATGAATCCAAGTGCAAATGGTTTACGTGATCGAGCATCAACATCACCTGCTTTATTTAATCGTTGTGTACTTGATTGGTTAGGTGATTGGTCTTTAGATGCATATTATCATGTTGCTAGTGAATTAACTCAAAATGTTGATATACAAAAAGCTGATGTAATATCTTCTATATATATATATATAATATTCAGTGTCTGTGTGTGTGTCTGTCTGTGTCGGATCAAAGGTTGAATAAGGCTATAAGAAGGAAGATCCTCAAAGACTATCCTAGGGGGTAACTATAGGATTTCAAAAGCTATACTATGGATATACCTACAGGTCCTGAAGTAAGTAAGGTAATAAGGCGATTAGGAAATAAGGCCGAAGGCTACATGAACTATAAAAATATAGGCGATATAAAAGTATGAAGCCATAGGGCTTCTAGGTACATGCCATACGTTAGAGAAAAACACAGCTGTGCCGTATGCACGATTTCTCGCTAGTTGTATATATTTCACTGATTTAAAAAAATAATATTATTTATTTTTAGTATGTTGCTCCGAAAACACTAACTCGTTTAATAGCAAGTTTACCAGTAGAACCAACTTATCGCGATGTAATTAATAATGCATTTGTATTTGTTCATCAATCATTACATAAATTAAATGATACATTACGTAAAAAAGGTTCAACAAATAAAACAATTGTTATAACACCAAGTCATTTTCTTGATGCTATACAACATTTTGTAAAATAGAAATTTATTTCTTTTTTTAAATAAATATAATTTTTTGTTAATGAATATTTAGATAAAAATAACAGTAGAAAAACGAACTGAAATTGAAGAAACTCGTCAACATTTAATTGTTGGTCTTGAAAAAATTCATGAAACAGTTGTTCAAGTTGA
This sequence comes from Macrotrachela quadricornifera, assembly GCA_022393335.1. NCBI lineage: Eukaryota > Metazoa > Rotifera > Eurotatoria > Philodinida > Philodinidae > Macrotrachela > Macrotrachela quadricornifera. Next base: position 58,879 of record JAJEKB010019311.1, read on the forward strand.
ACAATTACAAACATCATTAGCACATAAACGAAAAGAATTAAATGATAAAAATGAAGAAGCTAATATGAAATTAAAACAAATGGTACATGATCAACAAGAAGCAGAAAAAAAACGAATTAGTTCACAAGAATTACAAGTTGTTTTAGCTGTGTGTAGAAATATATATTAATTATATTTTTAATCTTTTTTTTTGAAAAAAAAATTAATTCTCTCTTCTAGCAACAACAAGAACAAATCGTTGAAAAACGAAAAGTAGTTATGCAAGATTTAGATAAAGTTGAACCAGCTGTACAAGAAGCTCAACAAGGTACATCATTTCTAATATATTTTATTTATTCTCATGAATTTCTTTTTTATAGCTGTCAAATCAATAAAAAAACAAAATTTAGTTGAAATAAAAAATTTAAATAATCCACCACAAGGTGTTAAATTAACACTTGAATCTATATGTTTATTACTTGGTGAAGAAACAACTGATTGGAAATCAATTCGTAGTATAATGACGCGTGATAATTTCATTCCCACTATTGTTAATTTTAATACTGATGATATAACGTAAGATTTTATTTTATTTTTTTTCTTAAATAAACTTTTTTTAAATTTAGACCAGCAATTGCAAATAAAATGAAAACAAAATATTTAAATAATCCAGATTATTCATATGATAAAGTTAATCGAGCATCAGTTGCATGCGGTCCATTAGTTAAATGGGCAACAGCACAATTAACATATGCTGATATGTTGGGTAAAGTTGAACCATTACGAAATGAATTAAAAAATTTAGAAACAGAAGCAGAAAAAAAAGTTGCTGATATGCAAAAAACAAATGATTTAATATCAACACTTGAAACAAGTATTGCACAATATAAAACTGAATATGCTGATTTAATATCAGCTGCTCAAGCAATTAAAACAGATTTATCACATGTTGAATCCAAAGTTGAACGATCAATAGCATTAATACAAAATTTAAGTTTAGAAAAAGTTCGTTGGGAAACAACAAGTGAAAGTTATCAAACACAATTAGCAACATTAATTGGTGATGGATTTTTAATATCAACATTTTTAGCTTATACTGGTTACTTTGATCAAATGACCAGACAAATACTTTTTCAACAATGGCAAAATCATTTAGATAAAGCTAAAATACCATTTAAACATGATTTAGCTCGTGTTGAAGTAAAATTTTCATTTAAATAGAAAAAAAAATTTTTTTTTTCAATATTTAGTATGTATCAAATGCTGATGAAAGACTTCGATGGGAAATGAATATGTTACCAAGTGATGATTTATGTCGAGAAAATGCTGTTATGCTTAAAAGTTTTACACGTTATCCATTAATTATTGATCCAAGTGGACAAGCATTTGAATTTCTTTATCGTGAATATCGAGAAAAAAATATTGTACAAACAAGGTATATTTTATTTTTGAATAGAAATATATAATTTATCATATTTCTTTTTTTTTTAATTAAAATAGTTTTATGGATGTAAATTTTCGTAAACAATTAGAAAGTGCACTTCGTTTTGGTACAACATTATTTATACATGATGCCGAAAATTTTGATCCATTAATTAATCCTGTACTTATTCGTGATCTTCGACGAACATCTGGACGTGTTCTTATAACAATTGGTGATAAAGATATTGATTTTTCACCAACATTTCGAATGTTTTTATTTACACGTGATTCTGATGTAAGATTAAAATTTTGTTGACTATTTTATTTTTGATTTTTTAAATTTTTTAAGGCGGAATTTGGACCAGATATATGTTCACGTGTTACATTTGTTAATTTTACAGTAACTCGATCAAGTTTACAATCTCAATGTTTATATAAAATTTTACGATCTGAACGACCAGATATTGATACAAAACGATCTGATTTAATGAAATTACAAGGAGAATTTGCAGCTAAATTACGTCATTTAGAAGATAATTTACTTAAAGTATTAAATGAATCAGAAGGAACTATACTTGATAATGATAAGTAAATAACTTCTAAAAACGAAATTATTTTATTTTTTCTTCTATCTATATTAGAGTTATTGCAACATTAGAAAAGATTAAAACTGAAGCATCAGAAATAATGAAAAAAGTTGAAGAAACTGATATTGTTTTAAATGAAGTTGAAAAAGTATCACATGAATATTTACCAATGGCTAAAGCATGTAGTAGTATTTTCTTTACACTTTCATCATTACCAACGGTAAAAAAAAACACAATTAAAAATGAAATGAAATTAATCTTTTTTTCTCTAATAGATTCATTTTCTTTATCAATATTCATTAAGATTTTTTATGGATATATTTGAACATATTCTTTATCATAATAAACGTCTTGAATCAATAACTGATACAACACAACGATTAGATATTATATTAAAAAGTTTATTTGAAACAATATTTATTCGTGTTTCACGTGGAATGTTACATCGTGATCGAATAACATTAGCTGTACAATTAACAAGAATTTATTTAAAAAATATTATTGGGTATAATATGCTTATTATTTAAATAAATAAAATTAGTTTTTTGTTTTGTTTTTTATAGTGATAATATGACATTTGAAAATGAATTTTTTGAAATGGCTCAAGCATTAGAAGAACATTCGGAAATGATTAATATTCAAAATAAATTAACTGATTCACAGGTAGATAAATAATAAAAAGCTCTACGAACATACTCTCAACATTTTTCCTATATTCAAAATGAAACATCTACATACTAAGCTTGATAAAAGTCCCTTTTTTACAACGAATGATAAAGAAAAAAATGCTCTATCGTTTCTATGCTATTTGATCACTATTGAACTAGTATTGTAATAATAAAATTTTGATGCATTGTATCAAAAAAAGAAATAGACAAGTACAAGATGCAACGTGGAAAGTTCTACAATTTCCACTGAGTCGCTTATTTTGTATGTGCACTTTTTGTCTTCGAAATGCACAAAATTCTGAGCAGCCAAATTTCGGTATAACGAAAACGAGATTTTCATTTTGATAAAAGATATATACATTTCATCTTATCTCATCTTCTTATTACTAGATATGTTTCATTTAAAAAACAGTTCTAATCCAAGTTTTATCATTACGATATTAGTTCAATAATGATCAAATAGTATAGAAACGATAGAGCATTTTTGGATATCCCTATATATACCCCCCAAAAAAATGTGCACAACTTGGTATATTAATATGTATATTTTAAATAGAAACGTGCATTATCACATTTGACTACAAATGTTCCATCATTTAAAAATCTTCAACGACAAATTGGTTCAAATTCTGATGCATTTGATAAATGGTTAAATAGTACTGATGTAACAACACAAGCTCCTGTTGTTTGGGAAAATAATGGTGATAAAATGAATCCAATTAATACTGCTGTATATTCGTATGTTTTGAAAGAAACGAAAAATATTCATAATTAAATTATATTTTTAGAATGTTATTAACTCGTGCTGTTCGACCTGATTGTTTAATAGTTGCAGCAAAATCATTTGTTGAAAGTGTTTTTGGACTTGAATTTGTTCAAAAAGCAGATGCACTTTTAAATTTAGAACAGATTATTAATGAAGAAGTATAAAAAAAAATATTTTATTGATTGAAAATAATAGATGAACATTTTTCGAATAGATTCATGGTTTAACACCTATTTTACTTTGTTCTGTACCCGGTCATGATGCATCAAATCGTGTTGAAGAATTAGCAACAAATCTTAATAAAAATTTAACTGGTATTGCTATTGGTATGATAAAAAAGAATCTTTTAATTTAATTTTATTTATAATGTTGTTTTTCTAGGTTCTGCTGAAGGTTTTTCACTTGCTGAACAAGCTATAAATACAGCTAGTAAACAAGGCAATTGGGTACTTTTAAAAAATGTTCATTTAGCACCACAATGGCTTAAGGAACTAGAAAAAAAATTACATTCATTAAAACCTCATGAATCATTTCGTTTATTTTTATCAACAGAAATTCATCCAAAAGTATTAATAATACTGTTTTTAGAAACTAAAATTATTTGTTTTTTTTTTTATTAGCTTCCTACAAGCTTATTACGTATGGGTTTATGTTTAGTATTTGAACCCGCTACTGGTGTTCGTGCAAGTTTATTACGAACATTAAATGAATTTTCAGATAATCGTATGGAACGAATGCCACATATAAGAGCTAAAGCCTATTTTCGATTAACATGGCTACATGCACTTGTTACAGAACGTTTGCGTTATATACCATTAGGTTGGTCGAAATATTATGAAATAAATGAAAGTGATCTTCGTTTTGCATGTGATACGATTGATCAATGGATTCGTAATGAAGGAAAAGATGTCAGTTAAATATTTCTTTTTTATTTTTGAACCTGTCTTTCTAAATAGGATATTGCTTGGGATGCACTTCAATATTTAATTGCTTCATGTATTTATGGTGGACGACTTGATAATCGGTGAGTAGAGAATATTTTTATAAAAAAAAAAACTTATTGAAATAATTAATGTTATTTAATCTAGATTTGATCAACGTCTGTTAGCTGCTTTTGTTGCAAAATTATTCTGTCAAGAAAGTTTAAATAATTCATATCCATTAATTAAAGATGATGTTTCTTCATTATTGATACCAATGCCTCAAGATACAACAAAAACTAAATATGTTGAATGGGTTAAACAACTTCCATTAAATGAAAGACCAACATGGCTTGGTTTACCAGATAATGCTGAGAAAGTATTATTAATTAGTGAAGGTAATTAAAAATGATATATCATTTTTAAATCATATTTTAATATTATATCTTTATATTAGGTAGTAAATTTGCAGTTGATCTTTTGAAATGTGATCAAAATGATGAAAGTACACTTGCTATTGGTAAGGAATTAAGATATTTAATAAAAACAAAAAATCTAGATTATTTATTTGAGATCTTGACACAGACGAACATAAGGAAGAAGGTGATACTGCTGGACGCCCAGCATGGATGATACATGTACAACATATAACAGATACTTGGCTTAAATCGTTACCAAAAGTAAAATATATCATATTTTTTGTTTGAAAATATTTTTCATATATTTATGTGTTATTATTAGATATTAGCTCCAATAAAACGTACATCAGAAAATATAAAAGATCCATTATTTCGATGTGTTGAACGTGAAGTTAATTTTGCTAGTAATCTTCTACGTTCAGTTCGTCAAGATCTTGCTGATATACAATCTGTATGTGATGGAAGTAAAAAACAAACAAATGATACACGTGATTTACTTAATAATTTATCTAAAGGTAAGAAATAATTATTTCTCTTAAAAAATAATTTTTTTATAATTGATTTATTTAGGAATTACACCATTAACATGGAAAAAATATCGTGTTCCACCACGTATTAGTGCTATGCAATGGATGTCAGATTTTATAGCTCGTTTGAAACAACTCGATAAATTAGCTACATTAACAACAAATGAAGGTGTTCAATCCTTACGGGTATTGTTTAAAATAAATATTTTTTATTATATAAAAAAAAAAATATTTCATTTAGCATGTGCAAATGTGGCTTGGTGGATTATTTACACCAGAAGCCTATCTTACTGCAACACGTCAATGTGCAGCTCAATCATTACATGTATCATTGGAAGAACTTATTATGCATGTGCACATGCTTGATCAACCATCACAAGCAGACTCAAATAAAGAAAATGTTTTTCTTATTACTGGTTAGTATAATTCATTATATGTTTCTATAAGAATATTTTTTTGTTTTATCTTAAAATTAAGGTTTAAAATTACAAGGTGCTTCATGTCGTAATAATACATTGTTTTATTCGAGTTCAATTATGGATGATATTCCTCTATTAGCAATTGAATGGAAAATGTCTAATAGCAAAACATCATCGGAGAAAAAGAATGATCAACAAGAAGTAACTCTTCCTGTTTATGGTAATGGTCTTCGAACAGAACTACTTTGTACCATTAATGTTAAAGTTGGTCAAGCAAATAGTTCTGAATTTCATTTTTATGAACGAGGTGTGGCTGTATTAGCTTCATCACTTGAATAGATGACTAAAAAAAATATTTTATTATATGGGGATATTGAATATTATTAAAATAAAATTTTAATTTCTTTTCTGAATTGGAGGATACAGGGTATGAGTATATGTCTGGGTGCGAATATATGACTACCCTCAATCCTATTAACAGTGTTTATTGCATGTATGGTTTTTTATTTTAAGCTTGATCGTTGATATAAAGTCTAGGGAGGTTTTCCTCACATGCTCGCGCATTTCTAATTGATGTCAAGATGCACAAATTTGTTCTTAATAAGATATGCGTATTGTATGCAGATTTTTATCACCATTATTCAAGCCACAGCTAGATATTTTCCGACCTTCGATCGTCTGTCGCTTAGGGAAAAAACAAAGCGATACTGTTTCATGATGCGTGGTTTGTAAATATTTACGATCATTTTTCTTCATAATCTGTCTGCCCTATGCTCACGTGTCTTTCTCCTTTGTACACTACTAATTAGTACTACTCGAGGAATGTTGGATTTTATATTAATAAATTAGCTACTATATTAACAACAAATGAAAGTGTTCAATTCTTATAAATGTCATCGAAAATAAATATTTTTATTGATTTTATCATAAAAACAAATACTTGATCAATCATTCCAAACATCTTTAAATAAACTATTTTTCTTATTATTGGTTAATTTTATTCATCATATCACGTCATAAAATTGAAATTACAAGATATTTCATGTCATAATAATGTATTGTTTTATTCAAGTTCAATCATGAATGATATTTCTCTTTTGATAATTGCATGAAAAATGTTTAATAGCATAATCTTATCAAACAAAAAGCATGATCAACAAAAATTAACTATTCGTAAATTTTAAAACTGGTCAAGTAAATAGTTCCGAATTTCATTTTTATGAACCAAATGTATCTATATTAGCTTCATCATATGAAGAAATGACTAACAAATATATTTTATTGTACGAGGATATTGAAATAAAATCTTAATTTCTATTTTTGTTTTGTTTTTATTCTATATAATTCAAAACTTTATAGTATTTGGTGATTTTTTAGCAACATGAAAATGTAGAGATTCACCTCTATGAAATGCATTACGATGTAAATGATTTTTGGAGGCATTTTTTGGTTGTTGTTTTGAGTGAATACCCTTGAAAAGAAAACAGATATTTTGTTTATTTATTTTACTTTTAAAAAAAAAAGATTAACATACTCTTCGAATACGTCGTGATCGTTTTAATATACCATTAGATGTACTATGTGACGATTTATCATAGTTAAAATTAGTCTTAGCTGAACATGTATCATGATCATTGTCACATTGACAGTTTTGTTCAGATTGATATAATCGACTGTATTCAGCTGTAAATGTAGACATTGGCGATGCATCACAATCATCACCTAGAAGATATTTTATTTAAATATAAATGATTTAATTAGTTTATTTTAATCATACTTTCAAAACCTAATGGGCAAGGATTAGGTGGATCGCAATAAGATGGTAATTCTTCATCTGTTTTTACTTCTGGATGATTTGGAATTTCACCATTTGGACTTAAATGTTGTCGACCTTCACCTGCTCCACCTATATTAATAAAAGAAAATAATGATTTTATTTTAATTTAAATATAAAATATACCTGATACATATTTATAACCGGTTATAAATGGACTATGTATTTCTTGTTCTTCATCACGTGTTAAGGCACTTATATATTGATTAGAATCATCATCGAATGCTGTATTTATATTTGAGGATAATTCATCATAATCTAACCAATCTGTTCCATGAATATTTTTAGTCATTAGTAGCATTAATACTACTGTAAATGTTGATAAGATATACAACATAATTATTCTCTTTTACTATATGTGAATGTTTTCCAGAACAATAAGACAGATGACATGCAAAACGAAGAATTGCAAAAAAAAAACACTTTCCTTTTTCTGTTATTTTTTCTTTCTCGTTCTTCCTTTTATTTTTTTTGCGCTTTCGATATGAGAAAATGGAAAATCGGTATTTTCTCGTTGTCAATTCTGTATGAATGGCAAGCTGTTCGTTGATGTGAATGAACGAACGAGCAAACGACCGATAGAAACATTCTACTATCAGATTAAAGAAACCATGCAATGGGGAAAAAGGAAACATTGCAATGAAAGCAATTGAAGAAGGATGAAAACTAATATTATTGTGAGATACCAAATGTCATGTGAATAATTAAATAAACACGCAAAACCAATAGATAGAAGTAGCTATGAAAAAAACAAGGAAAATCTCATTCTTAAGTATTATTTAGTATTTTACTGTCTTATTAGAGAAATATAATTGAATATTTAACATAGAATTATATGCTTATTATTAAAATCAATACAAAATACACATATTTTTGTTTTAGATAATTTAAAATGAAGTTTCATATTCTAAATACATTTTTTTCATTTTTCTTTTCTCTTTTTCTTGGTTCTATACTTATTTTCTTTTATCTTTATTGAAGGAAAAAAATGTATTTACATATAAAATTTCGATTTCAATGAAGAATTGAATACATGTTTACAATATTATACAAGGAAAAAGAATCCCAAGTCGACGAATACAAAATCTGTATACGTTCACGATACGATGGTATACCACCGTATTTTGCCGTATTACCTGTATCAGATACGATCGTAATACTGAGACAGGTAATACCTGGCCTCCGATTACAATTTTTTCAAAAAATAAGAATCTTCACATGAGTGAGTTTTTCATAAAAAAAGGATTCTTTATAATAAATAGGAAAAATATAGGTACGCATTATTTCTTCTCAAAAGTCTAGTTATATAAACTTTTCAACTTAAAATCTTCTTTTAATACAATTACCTCGAATGGCTGGATTCTGCTTACACATAGTTATCTGATTTCTTTCTATCAAAATAAACAATTAATTCGATTATTATTGTAATGCTTAATTATAGCATATTTTATTCACATAGATCGCTAATAACAAAAAGAGATCACAAACTCTGAAAATATAAATAAAAAAGAAGACAAGTACTATTTTTTACAATTATACTGAAACATTCCATTGTGGACATTTTGAAATACCACCGAGCAATTGTTACAGTAAATCGACCCTCTTTGATTACTACCACATATTCTGAACTGTGAACACTTTTCACTGTTGCCAGCTAGAAGAATCTCTCAAATGTGAACATTTTTTAACCTTTTGAGGACCGTGGGACATACGTTGTCCCACCTATCTTTTAGTGGAGAAAATATTTCCTCTACTTTAAACTGTCTAAATACTTAAAGTAATTGGATCGCCCACCTGCCATCTCATGTAGGCCTTTTCTCTCTTTCTTCCTATCTTATAAATCCTTATCAGATGTCGTACATTTCTTCCTGATACTATATATTGACGCATAATTCCTTCCTCTCTATTCTTGATGCATTCTCATGAGGTTTTTATCTGATTATTTTGAGCCAAATATAACAACTTCATTGAACAACCATTTTCCGATTCAAAAAAAAATCGGTCCTCAAAGGGTTAATGAGCAAAATGATACGTCAGAGCACCCACTCATTATGATAATCGATCAAATCCATGAAGAACGCGCTGAACAAGGACAACTACAACAAGTCTCACCCCGAGGTCTCGATAGCGATAAAACGTTTGAACGATTTCTCCTTCTACCAATTATCGGTTATTTTAGACTACATCTAATCCTTTCTGACTTGAATTTCAGTTACCTAATCTATATCTTGCAAATAAAATGATAATATAGAAGAAATTGGAGAATTTTTTGTGAAGGAAAGTAGAGCAAATCTATAACTGAAAAAAAAGAAACGAGTATCTGTGCTTTTTAACTTTTCACAGAGAATAGAAACTCTTTTATGAAAATACGTAAAAATATCTATATAATGAGCACCTTCACATAGTGAACGCTTCCAACTATTCTCGACGATGTTCACATTAGAAAGGTTTTGATATGTATATGCATCGTATTAAAGAATTTTCCGATCATCCATTTTCTAACAGATAAAGAAATATTGTATAATAATAGTAGATATTACCATCACATATGCGATTATCGAAAAAACATTCGCTCACGAAGCTGTGTCAAAAACCACGACTAGTGTGTCTTGTAGAGCATCGAATATACCACTATTCTATATAATTCAAAAATCCAGATGTCAAAAATCAAACCCTAAAAAACTTCAAATACATCATTTTCCAGCTACATTTTAGCTAAAAACACAACTATTATCATCGGATATTCACCTACAAAGCTATGTAAAAAAAAAAAATCGGTGTGTCTAGCACAACTCAACAAGGTCTATCAAACGCGCCTCAATCCAACAACATACAATCCAAAATCCCTATGAAAAATCAGCTACAACTCCAAAATCACAAAAAAATACACTTCAAACGCCCTGATATTCGTTGAAAGAGCTGTGTTCAATAAACGAATTAGTGTGTCTTATGCAACTTTGCAAGCTCTATCGAATGGTATATAATTCAGTTCGTTTCGACTTGAGAAAACATCTCCAACAGCCAAATACCGGTCCTGATTCTGTCAGTAGAACGGTAATCAATCCTAAGAATCACCTTGCTAATTGTGTCTAGTATGAAAGCGAGTGTGTCTTGTGTAACTTGACGAGCTCTATCTATTGATGTATAGTTTAGTTGAGCTTTATTTGAAAAAATTTTCTCAACAACCAAATGCGGGTCTCAATGATACGAACTCAAGGCTAATATATTTCAAGATTCAGGTGCGCGGGCAGCGAAGTACGAAAGTGACTATGTCGGATACCAATAGATGAAGTGTTTGGAATGATGTATAGTTCAATTGATTTTGACCATGTAAAGTTCGTTCTACAGTCAATTACCCGTTTGAATAATGGAAATCCACGGGTTTTCCATGGGATAGATGGCCTGATTGAATATGTGAAGTGCAAATGTTTTGGGGGTCTTATTGCACATAGGAACATAAGCGATTTTTGACTAGAAATGATTGAGGTTGATTGGGCTTCTTTATGGATCGCTTTCGAATCCTTACTAGATTCTTTCGGCTTTGACAATAGCTAATAGAACAATGATTGTATAGGAACTATTTATGTATGAAAATCTCGTTCTATGATGCTATATTTGGTAGATCCTATGTAGAGGCGTAAATAATTGGGAAAAATATGTATCTTCAATAGTAATACATGTGTTGATATTAGATGTGGAAAGTTTTTGTTTTGAAAAGTCATCAAAATTTTTAAGAATTCATATAAAACTTTTCCGTTTGTGAACAAACACTCGGAGATCTAACAGTTCGGCAATGGCGAATGATCAGGAGATATACTGGCGAAAGTTGTGTGGATATTGTTCAATATTAACGAATCTCAGGACTGATTACCGTTGTACCCACATATTTGGGACCGGTATTTAGCTGCTGGAGAGCTTTTATCAAGTCGAAACGAACTGAATTATATACCATTCGATAGAGCTTGCGAAGTTGCATAAGACACACTAATTCGTTTATTGGACACAGCTCTTTCAACGAATATCAGGGCGTTTCAAGAGTATTTTTTTGTGATTTTGGAGTTGTAGTTGATTTTTTATAGGGATTTTGGATTGTATGTTGTTGGATTGAGGCGCGTTTGATAGACCTTGTTGAGTTGTGCTAGACACACCGACTATCTTTTTGACACAGCTTTGTAGGTGAATATCCGATGATAATAGTTGTGTTGTTAGCTAAAATGTAGCTGGAAAATGATGTATTTGAAGTTTTTTAGGGTTTGATTTTTGATATCTGGGTTTTTGAATTATATAGAATAGTGGTATATTCGATGCTCTACAAGACACACTAGTCGTGGTTTTTGACACAGCTTCGTGAGCGAATGTTTCCTCGTTTTACTCGAATCTGCCGCTAACTTCACTAATGTTCTTGGTACAGATCATCGTTTAATATTACGTAAAGGTAAAAATGAAACAATTTATACTATTGATGTTAATTCAAAACTGAGATAAAATTCTTAAAAAAAAACTGATTTTATTTAATTATTTTATTTACGATATCTTTATTGGTGTGATTGTGGACCTCATGTACGTATAAGTCGTTCATTTCTAAATGGTGAAAATGTAACTTATCTTGTTACAATACAAATTATTCGACCAGAAGCAATAATCATTGATTTTCTTACTTAGAATATTTATTGGTCAGATTCAAGACGTGATACAATTGAAGTTATATCATGGGATGGAAAAAATCGTTGTACTGTTATACGTAATATTTCACAATGAATAAGTTTATTTATTTCAAATAATGATTTATACATTATGAATCGAAGATTTTCATCAGTAAAAATCTTATTCTATATTTAAATAAAACTTTATTTATTTTTTTCTTTCTAAAGATAATGCGTGTTAATAAAATAGTTGGTAATATACACAATATTTCGAAACAGTATTATCATTAAAAAGATATGAACTTGGAGGAATGATATTATTTGATGAACAACCATATTATCAATCTCTATATCAAACATCAATAATTCGACAACGTTTTTTGTTAAAATCTTTGTTTTTCTATGCCAAATACAAGTGTATTACGATGTGTATGTGCATATGGAATATTAAATAATGATCGACGAACTTGTGCACGTAACAATTTTATTTTGTTAAAATAAATAATTTTCGTTTTTTTTTTATAGCACTAAATGAATATTTACTTGTTGCAATGGAAAAAGAAATATGTTCAATGTCAATGCAACCACATGATTCATCAACAAGTGTACCATGGCGTACAATTACAAATTTAAGTATAGTTGTTGGAATTGATTTTGATTATCGAGATAAAAACAATATTTTATACGTAAATATTTATTTAATTAATAATATTTTTGTTTAAAAAGTAGATCTTCGTGAAGAAGATATATTTTCATTTGATATGAATGATCCAAATCCACATGCAAGACAATTAATAGAATAAAATATAACTGATCGTTCACAACCAGTTGGTATTTCATATGATTGAGTATCAGATCGTTTATATTCGACAGATGAAACAAATCAAAGAATAATTTCAACAAGAAATAATGATTCAGAAAAATAATTTATAGAATTTAATTGACATCCAAGAGCAATTGTTGTTCATCTATGTAAAGAATTAATATATTTAAAAATAAAAATATCATATTATTAAATATAGATTATTATTTTAGTCAGATATTGTTACATATTCATCAATTCGTCGTTCAACATTAACTGGAAGACAAGTGACACATGCTATAACGACTAATATTAAATGACCAAATGGATTAACAATTGATTTTGATGATGATAGAACTAATTGGTCAGATGCATGATTGTAAGTATTGTTTCATTTTCAATAAAATTTCGTAAATTCTCCTGCATGAATAATCCGATTGAATCTAAGTGTTTATAATCAATAAATATTAAATATAGTGATCGTATTGAACGTGCATGATTAGATGGTAGAAATTGATAAGTTATTTCAGCAGTTGTTCATCCATTTGGTATTACTATTCATGGACATTATATTTATAGAACTGATTGAAATCTTCGTAAGTTATTTAATCTAAAAAAACAAAATATATTTTCTTAAAAAACGTTTTTGTTTTTTTCTTAGGTGGAATTTATCATGCAGAAAAATATCCAGGTGTTAATATGGTTGACATACAAAATAATATTCTATATCATCCAATGGATATCCATTTTGTATCTGATCAATGTCAAAAATGTGCATATTCACCGTGTAATATAAGTAATGATGATTGTAGTCATATATGTAAAACATCAATTGATAATCAAGTTGAATGTGCTTGTCCAACTGGTCAACAATTAAAATTATCAAATGATCGACGAATGTGTGTTCGGAAGGAAATAAAGTAAAAAAAACGAATTTTTTCTTTCTTATAATTAAATTAATTTTTTTAAGCAATATCATCACCATCATCATGTTCATCAGTTAATTTTACTTGTCGAAATGGTCAATGTATACCAATAAGAAAAGCTTATGATGGACAACCAGATTGTACAGATGGTTCAGATGAAGATACAAGATTTTGTTGTAAGAAAATAATTGTTACTTTTTTTTAATTTTTAGTTGAAATTTTTAGTACGTTATACTTGTCGACCAACTGAATATCGATGTTTAAGTGGTGGATGTATTCCATATGTTGAAAGATCTAATCGAAAGATTGGTAAAAAAAAGGAAATAGAGAAAAGAAAAAAGATTCTTGTTTGATTTTAATACAGATTGTAATGATGGTAGTGATGAAAATAATCAATTTCAACCATGTGTATGTCCTCAATGTGCAGAAGGACAATTTACTTGTGGTAATTTATGTTGTATTGATTATTTTAAACGTTGTAATGGTATGTGTTCTAGAGTTTTTTAAATTTTTCTAAAATTTCTGAGATTTTTTTAATAATTTTTCCCGACATTTTTTAAAAGAATTTTGTAAAAATTTCTCGACATTGGAAAAATGGCTTTAAAACTTTCCAAAAGCGTTCATAAAGTGGCGAGCAAAAAAAAATCGAATTCTCAAAGATTGGAGGGAGGGGAGCGTCGCGACCCAGCGCTTCCCAGTGGGACACTCCTGTATACTGATCATTCAAATCGTTTCGGGCTCTGGAATATACATCAGAATATAGTCAAGAAGATTTATCTGATAATATGATATCACCACCGCGTGAATCGCAAATGATAATGGACATTAATGGATAACGGTCATAGAGCTACTGCAAGTATTACATGCAATACAATTTAAAAAGACTTTTCAATAATTTTTTTTTTGCTTCTTTTTTTTCTGTTTTTTTTTCTGTTTTTTTGGCTTGTATTTAATAATAATAAATATTTTATATTGGTGAAAAAGAAAACAAAGATGCTATTTGATCCCTATTCAACTGATATCATAATAAAATTTCTATAAGAATTGGTTTTTCGATTAAATTAGATTGCAATGTCGCATGGCACAGCGAAAACTAATGATGGAACAACAAATAAACAACAACAGCAACAATCTATACATCATCCATATTATACAACTAATTCAGGAACACCAATATATTTCATCATCAAATTCCTCAGCTGCAGTCGCTTCTTCAACAAATGAAAATGAACCTGGAGGTAAATTATTTCAATTGATTTATTAATTAATAATGAATTGAATCTAGATTTTCTAATTGGTTATGGTGCATTTGGTGTTATATACGATATTAATTTGATTAAAAAAGATTTTATTTCTAAAATGAAATTTCTAGGGCGGTTACTGATCCATGTACAAGTCGACGTATTGCATTAAAAAAAAAGCCTAATGTCTTCCAATCAGTTGTTGCTGCTCGACGAGCATTTCGTGAAATAAAAATGCTTTGCACATTTCGACATGATAATGTAATTTGAAAATAAAAAAAAACAAAAGATTTTCTAATTTAAATATTTATTTTTAAAGATTCTACAAGCTGTAGATATTCTTCAACTACCTAGTCAAATAGATTTATTCAATGAAGTGTTCGTGATTAATTTAAAGAATTTGATAGAAAATATATTTTTTTTGTTATTAAGTATATTTTAACGGAATTAATGCAAATGAATTTACATGAAGTAATTGTTTCACAACAAGCTTTATCAATTGATCATTGTAAAGTTTTTTTTTTATATCAAATACTTCGAGGTAAAAAAAAATTCATTTTGTTTAATAAATTATTTTTTTATTTTAGGATTGAAATTTCTTCACTCAGCTGGAGTTATTCATTGAGATTTAAAACCTGGAAATCTTTTAGTCAATAGCGATTGTTTATTAAAAGTAAATAATTAAATAAAAAAAAACCAAATTTCTTTACATTATTCTTATTTATTTAGATTTGTGATTTTAGTTTAGCTCGTACTGAAGAAATTGATAAATCGAAATGTATGACTCAAGAAGTTGTAACACAATATTATCGTGCACCAGAATTATTACTTGGTGCACATCATTATTCATATGCTGTTGATGTATGGAGTGTTGGTTGTGTATTTGCTGAATTACTCGGACGAAGGATTTTATTTCAAGCATCATCACCACTTAAACAAGTAAATTTAGTTTTTTATTTTCAAAAAAAAGAATTTCAATTAAATATCGATTTTAGCTTGATTTAATAATTAATTTACTTGATAGTCCACCATTAGATGAAATATCTACTGCATGTGATGGTGCTAAATCATATATATTATCTAAAACATGATGTGCTGCCAGAGTGAATACACTATATTCTTTGTCAAAAAATGTAACACATGAAGCTGTACAGTTTTTATTACGAATGTTAACCTGGGATCCAAGAAAACGAATAACAATAAGCCAACCATTGGGTATGAATTTTCAGGAAAATATTAATTATATATGTGATGTGTGGTTTTCAAGAACATAATTATATTCATAAAGGACGTATTCGTTATCATTCATGTATGTGTCGTTGTTGTTTTTCAACACCGAATAGAAGACAATATACAGTTATTCTTGAACCTCTACGAGGTTTTCAATATGATGATTCGGATGAAAATTTTTCTAGTATGCGACAAGTGAAAGGTAATTTTTGAATTGAATATTTAAATAATTATTTTTTGTTTTGTTTTTAGAATATATGCATAAATTATTAACGGAATTTAGTCAAGCTAATACTGTACTCTTAGGTTTAATCATGATTCACCATTATATAAAACATTTGCTACGTAAGTTTTTATTGATAAATTGATTTTTTTTAAAAAGATTTATTAATTTAGGTCACAAGTGACACAAGCTCATGAATTTCCTCCATCACCTGTTGCATGGGATAAGCTTTAATATTTCTCCATATGTCTAATAATCTCACGTTTTTGTTTTTGTTCTTGTGTATCTCAGTGATGAGATATATGTTTTTTTTTCTCAAGTACTTACCCAGGTCGAAAAGCAACGATCGTAAACGGTCGTATACGATGAAATACGTCTAAAAACGGCCGTCGCACACGACTGACGGGTACGGTCAACGTATACGATCTCATACGTTCAATATAAACGACTGTCGTGCACGACGGTAGTATACGACTGTGTACGGTCGTAAATTAGCCGTAAACTGAGATACATTTGAACAGTGAATTATATGTAAGTATCTATTTAACTTAAAAAATTATTTTTTATTTATTTTAGATTTATTTATATATCCAAATGGTCAGGTAAGTATCTATTTAACTTAAAAAAATTTTTATTATTCATTTTAGGATGGTTTTGATATAGAATCATTTTAGTAGTTATTTTAATATAAAAATAATTTTTCTTTTATTTATTTTAGGAGATTTTTTATATACAATTAAATTAGTAGGTATTTTAATACAAAAATAATTTCTTTTTTATTTATTTTAGGGTGATTTTAATGCACAATTATTGGTGACATATAGATTTTCTACGGAATCCTCATAGGATCCTGCGATTTCCGACGTTTACCGATTGTCGGATCCCACATCCGACAACTTCCTGTCGGAATCCGATCCCAAGAATTCCAAGAATTTCCGATAGGATCCTATCGAAAGTTGTCGGATTGCATGGGTTTTCCTGTAGGATCCAACGGGATCCGATAGTCGGATTGCTCAATCTGGGTATACGTTTTTTTAACAGTATAGTCCTGGTACTAAAAATAAGCGTGAAGGTAGAAGAGAGAGGGGTAACAGGAAATTGCCGCTTTCTCTGTAAGTTGATGCTTAAGTGAATACGTGGACAAACGACATTGTATACGACTATGTACGATCGTTTACGATGATCGTATACGACACGACGAAAATACGACGAAATACGACCGTATACAATCGTAATTTTGAAGGTATACGATCGTACACGGTCGTTTACGTCGTCGTATACGACCGTTTACGGCTATCGTAATGCTCGTCCTGGGTAGATTTGTTTGTGTATGTTTCTTTCTCAGGGTTTAGCGCTCTTCTTCTGTATTTGTTTTCTGCAGGTGTTGTTTTTTTTTCGTTCTCTTAACTTAACTCAGGTGCTTACTAATGAAAAACAAAATGTTTATATGCGAACTTTGTTACCGGTTTTTGTGTGCATGTGTGTTGCTCAAACCCTCATCATTGTTCTGTGTTTTTTTTCACTTGTTAGATTGTTTTTCATAATCCCCTCATATGAGCATGTACACGTCTTTTTTGACATATTGTGAAATGCCTTTTGTCTTTGTATGTGTATCAGATCCCAGGTGAAAGAATACGCCATCGTAAACGGTCTTAAACTGTAAAAAAACGACAAAAAACAGTCACCCTGAGGCCATCGTTTACGGTGAATCGTAAAACGGCTTGAAAACGACGAAAAACTACAGTTGTTTCCTTCAGTCGTTTCCGTCTCATCTGAAACGACAGCCGTAAGGACTACCGTTTTTCAGGTCAAATAAAGTGAGCTCGAATCGTCGTCGGCTCGAAATTTCGAGCTCACCTTACGCGAGTCCACAGTTTACCATGAAAATCAGTCCAGACTTTTCCTCCAATATAGCTTTATCCTAAAATTAACTATATAGTTGCTAAGTATATCGCTAATTACAGCAAATTAGCACCAGTGATCAACAATATGTTTCAAATTACTTCCGGTCATTATTGAAAGTATTAATTATTTCCGGAAATTGATGATATACTTCTAATTACTTCTAATAATTAGCCAATTCCACCGAACCACTCCTGAAAGTAAATGAAGTTGCCCTACATATTTCTGCCAATGAAGATGAAGACGATAAGTACTCAACTAATTAGAACTAATTGAGCACGGTACTCAACTAATTAGCACTAATTAAGCATAGTACTCAACTAATTAGCATTAGTGAATCATAATACTTAACCAATTATCACGAAGTTTCATTGATAGTCATTTACTTTCTATATCAGTATGGATCATACAACTAATGTTTTTCCTGCTATAGATGGAAGTCATGCAGAACTCTCTATCGAATATTTCGCTCTTTTAATCCAAACAATTGATCAGAAAATGTAAGAATGCTGTTTTCGTGAATCGGTCATCAATATATTGTAACTTTAACTTGAAATTTCAGAGTAATGGTGAAGTACCGTCCGTAGTTATCAGGATCGATAGGTGCCGTATCTTGACAACGAAATTAGGAATAAGAGAGATTTTTTTCAGACTTCGATTGTTTTCTCCTTAGAGATTAGGTGTATACAAAAACGAGTCAGAAATAGCATGTCCGTCAATTCAGAGACTTATTTCCTTTTCGAATATGGATCTAATGTCATCATTAAATGAATTAACATTCATATCAGATAAAATGTAAAGAGTTTAATTGACAGATGATCAAAACTCAATTTTCTCGGCACCTGAGCGACGGCTTGGTTAAATGGAAACAAATGACGTAATATAAAACATCAAATAAACTCATGATACTCAATGTGAGATCAATATTGATTGATAGTTTGATAACATTACGTGCAGATTCTATAACGAGGTAATTGTGTAATTCCACGAAACAGATTATAGTGAATCATTTTTGTATACAACTGATCTCTAATAGTAACATAATCGAGGTTTAAAAAATCTCTGTTATTCCTAATTTTGTTATCAAGATACGCAAGCCAACGATCGTCATAACTAGGCATGACCCTTTATCATTATCCACAAATTTCAGGTTGAATTTACAATATATTCTTGACCAATTATAGAAAAGAACAGTCTTAGATTTCCTGATCAATACTTTAGATTAAACGAGCGTAATATTCGATAGAGAGTTCTGCATGACTTCCATCTATAGCAGGAAAAACATTAGTTGTATGATCCATACTGATATAGAAAGTAAATGACTATGAATGAAACTTCGTGATAATTGGTTAAGTATTATGATTCATTAGTGCTAATTAGTTGAGTACTATGCTTAATTGGCACTAATTAGTTGAGTAATATGCTTAATTAGCGCTAATTAGTTGAGTACGGTGCTTAATTTAGCACTATGGTTAATTGATGGTTACTTGTCGAATAATGTGAAACTAGTCCCATGTCATCAAAATCGGGCAAAAATCGACGATTTTATCGCGATACCTCGGCCGATAAATCGTGCGGTTAATCGCGATAAAATCGTCCAAAATGGTGATTTTTATCGATTTTTTTGTCGGATTTTGCAACAAAATCGCGATCAATGCACGATTAAATCGCGATTTTTCTTGAATTGATAAGCGTTTTATTTCTATCCTTAATTTCATATCTAATCTCCTATTTCTGTCCTTAACCTCTTAATTCTATTCCCTTATTTATATCCCTTACTTATTTTTATCCTAAATCCCTTAATTCTATATCTACCCCTATCCCTATCCTTAATTCTATATCTACCCGCCGATTTCTATTCTTAAACCCATAATTCTATATCTACCTCCCTATTTCTATACTTAACCTCTTCTTCCTATCACTAACTCTTTATTTCTATATCTGATTCCTTATTTCTACATATAACTCTCAGGAGTATATACAACCCTTTATAACTATTACTGACTCCTTACTCCTATGCTTAAACTATAATGGAACTTTTATTTGTATATTGAAGTTGTTATATTAGTATCTTACCACTTGCAACTATATCTGACTTAATATCTGTGTCTAACCCTTCATAACTGTGCCTTTCCTATCGTAGTTATGCTTCATATTCGAATACCTATATCTCTGCATTGCTAACAAAGTGTGAATTCTTATGTCTATCCTGAACCACCTATTACTAGCGGTTAGCGTTTATACCTATATCCAACTCAATAAAACAGTGTCTAACCTCGGCTTGTATGCTCAGCAGAAAAGTTTTAAAAAATGTTAAAACTTTTGTGTTTGCTCAAAAAAAATAATTTCACATTTTTCTGTAAATTTCAAAAAATATTTAATGCTTTAGCATTCGTATGACGTTAGCATTAGCACAATAAACATTTATCTTACTTATGTAAGCTTTATTTGGGTATATAAGTAGAGTTATAATGTGCAAAGAGAACAAATTTGTTGTGACACTAACGAGGGAACCTTTCCAACTGATACATTCTGTTTGAGCTCATATTTTCCCTATAGGTAGGACTCAAAGTGTAGATAAAAGCTCTAAAAGGGTTCGTCCCCATAACCTGTTGTTGTTGAGATATTGTGTCTTTAGGTTATTAGAATAACTCACTGCCGTGGTCCTCTCAGGGCCATCAAAAAAACTTATTTTCGAATTTTGACTTGAAATTTTGTAAAGAGAGAGGCCTCAATGAGAGTCGTTTACTGTAAAAGTTTCAGACCTATTCCTTGTTCTTATGCTAGAATACGACTATGGTAACCTAATGTCACTTGCATAAGCAAGGTCTAGTGTTCTTATTTCCGGTTAAGAGCATTCAACAAAGCTGAAATTGTCACAATAAACGACTCTTGTTGAAACCTCTCTCTTTACAAAATTTCAAGTCAAAATTCGAAAATAAGTTTTTTTGATGACCCTGAGGGGACCATGGCAGTGAGTTATTCTAATATCTTAAAGACACAATATCTTAACAACAACAGGTGATGGGGACGAACCATTTTAGGGCTTTTATCTACACTTTGCGTCCTACCTATAGGAAAAATATGAGCACAAACAGAGTGTATCAGTTGGAAAGGTTCCCTCGTAAGGACAAATGTTCAAAAATACAGCAAGTGTAGTGTTGTGTTGTTAGGAACAGTATTTGTTTGCATAATGCCGATGCTAACTTAATACAATTGCGAAAATGTCTAATGACTTTGTTAACACTAATAGAGATGCTCTGCATTCGTTTTTCAATTTTAATACAGAAATATTAGAGATAGTGTTAAATAATGAAATCCTATAGCTAAGACGATGGTACTGCTCTAATCTCTCGCACCTATTATCTGAGGGCCTTTCACCTAACCATATAGAAGCCTTTATATTCGATCTTAGCATATTTATTGATGTCAATCCACTTAAATCTGACAATAATCTGATGCATATGTTTCACCTCTCAATATCTATTTTCATCTAGCTGCACTATATGTATCTTATGTCTTTTTTTATTTCGATATTCATGAATGTCTCCTGATATGAGAGCGACACGAAAGTAATCACATCAATAGTAGAAATTTATTTTATGAATAATCATTTTTCACACAACAGAGTTACTGATTTTGATCGTAAATGCTTCCTTTAGAATTGCTGTTTATCCTTTTCTGAATTAAAAAATATTAAATTCACTAAGTCTGTTATTTAGTCACAACTTAGCAGGAATATAAAAAGTCGCCGATTAATCGAGATTAGTTGGTGATTTTTTTCTCGAAATCAAGGTTTAACGTCATTATTTTAAAAAATCGTCGATTAATCGCGACTCATTGTCAAAGCTCAAAAAAAACTGCGATTAATCGCGATTCATTGTCAAAATTCAAAAAATCGTCGATTAATCGCGATTTATTGTCAAAGCTCAAAAAAAATTGTCGATTAATCGCGATTTTTGATCAAAATCGCGAGTAATCGCCCAAAACAAGGCGATTTTGATGACATGGGGTTATTTGGTAGCCAGTAATGACATTGTGGACTTCGAAATAATGGTAAAATATGGATGCGTAAGTGAGCTCGAAATTTAGAGTTTACGTGTCGAGCTCACTTTTTTTGACCCGTTTTTCACTGTTAGCAAGCCGTAATCTGTCAGCTAGTTTTACGGGCCGTTTTTTTCGCTAAATAACGGCGATCATTTTTCGTCCTATTTTCACCGTTTTACGAGCTCACGTAAAACGGCCCGTAACGATGTCGTTTTGCACCGTTTAAGGCCGTTTACGACGCCGTTTTCTTTCACATCGGTAATCTGTTGTCTTTTGTCAAAAAAATATTTTTTCGATCTACATATATATATGAACGGTAACTTATTTTAAATGTAATGATTTTTTAAAATACAACGATTTTTTTAATTAGATTAGTCCAACACCAATACAAATGGTAAGTTATTTTAGATAAAATGATTATTTTTTTATTTAGGCTGATCCAATGCCAATATGAATGATAAGTTATCTTAAATAAAATGATTATTTTTTTTATTTAGGGTGGTCTAATACCAATATAGATGGTAAGTTATCTTAAACAAAATAATTATATTTTTACTTAGAATTGCAATTTTAGCCTCAAAATTGACGATTAGTCGCCGATGTTTGCCTGATTTTGATGGCATGGGTACCACAGTAGAGAATTGTAAATACGATAGTATACTGTGATCGTACATCGTCGAATTTCGTCGTATACAATCATATATGAGCATCGTAATGCTCGTCCTGAATAGTTATGATAGAGTCGACGAAATGAAAGCTACTAATATCTGGTGCAAAACGAGAAAAAACGGCGCGTTTTAGGCATGAAACGGCTGAAAAGCGGCATCGATACGGTTCATGGTTATTCATTGGAAACGACCTGAAACGGCACCGTTTCCGTTCCGGCGAAACTACGTATACAAATCTGAGTTAACGGATTACGGTGTTAAACGGCGAAAAACGACATCCGTCCATGGCCGTTTCCTGCAGTTTTAGCCGTTTTTTAGTCATTTCATGCCCCATACAGCGCCGGAAACGGCGTTCGGAATCATTGACCTGGGTAACGATTGAACGTGCTTTTAATCAATTACCATGTATAACATATGATTGAAAAGATCGAAAATTATTTATTGATGATATTATTTCTAATAAAATCTATCGAATAAATTAAAGTGGTACACAATCAACAGTTAGAATTAAAGAAAATTCTATACGTTATCTTCGTGCATTATCTATTGATTGAATAGAAAGAAAATTATATCAATTAACTGGTACATATGAAATTCATTTTAGTGAATTAAATGGTCGTTATAGTATAATATTAATTAATTCAAGTTATTTATCATAAACAAATTATTTTACAATTGATCCATTAGTTGGTTATTTATTTTATTCAGATTGGGGACAAACACATGCTGGAAGAATTAATTTAAATAAAAGTTATTTTGTTAAAATAATTAGTATAGATATAGTTGGACTATTAGCTTTAATAATTGACATAATTGCACAAAGAATATTTTCGATTGATAAACGTTTACAAAAATTCGAATATGTTAAAAAAGAATTTTATTTAAAATAAATTTTATTTTATTTTATTTTTTTATAGATTTAATAATTATAATGGTGTTCAATGTAAAATATCATTTTCTGGTTATCACTATGTTCCATATTGTTTAAGTGTTGCATTTATTGATGATTATGTTATTTGGTCAGATTTTACAAATCGTTGATTATTTCATAGTGATGCATTAAATGGTTGAAATAAACATGTATTTATACCAAATACTATTAATGAAATTGTTTCTCTTACAATTGTTCATCCATTATTGCAACTACAGGATAAAAATCTCTGTAGAAAAAAAAGCAAATTTAAAGATTTTAGATTATTTTTAGGTCGAAATCCTTGTGGAATAAATAATGATGGTTATTCACATTTATGTTTATTAACAACAAATCAATGATATACATGTGCATGTTCAAAAGATTTTTCATTTATTAATAATGAAAATAATCTACAATTTATATTAAATTGTAGTTGTAATCAAGATCGTTGTGGTTCACCAAATGACCGATGTATTTCATGGCCAACAAAATATGATGAAAATAAGCAAACATTTTATTTATTCGTAAAAAAACAAATAATAAAACAATTGTTTTTTTTTAGTAAATGATTGTGAAGATAGATTAGATGAAGAAAATTGTGAATGTCATTGTATGCCACGAATATTTCGATGTAGTATCAGTCCATATTTACTAATGGTTATTTAAATAATTTTATTTTTAATAAAATATATATTTTTTGTTTAAAGAGATTTTGTTATGATGGTTAACGACAATGTTTAGATGGTAGGGATGAATTAAATTGTGCTAATCATACATGTACTCATTAACAATTTACATGTAATAATGGTCGATATATACTAGCATCATATCAATATGACTTAGATAATAATTGTGATGAAAATGATTATTTTTGTCGTCAATATTTTTTTCTTTTTTTAGAAAATGAAAATTATTTGTAGAAAAAAAAAGTCAATCTAGCATGTCGTGATGATCAAGTTCATTGTCGAAATTCCTCTAAATGTATATGAAATACAGTACGTTGTAATGGAATAAATAATAGTGATGAAAATCTTAATCAATGTCCAATATGTAATGATGGAAGTCATTTTCAATCTAATAATAGACAATGTATTCGAAGAAGTTTACGATAGTAAATATAAAAATGAATAGATGATATTTTGAAATTGTTCATTGTTTTAAATAATAATCGAAATGATTGTCGAGATGGATCAGATGAAAATCGACTGACATGTGGGAAATTATTGAAAATTATTTTTTATTGTCTGTCGATTTAAATTGTTTGTTTTAGTTTAGTTAGAATGTAGCGAAGATGAATTTTGTTGTATGAATCAACGATATATTTCACAACAATGGTATTAAATAATATTTAATTGATTTACATAAATTTATATTGATTGTTTGTTTTTTTTCAGGATATATGATCATCATTAGAATTATGGAGTAGGTCATACATCAGATGAATCTGTCGATTGTGATTAGGAAGATTTATATTAAATAAATAACATATATTATATTATTGTTATAGTTTCTCGACCATGTCCGCGGATGGTAAATTTAAATGTACATATAATCATTGTGTAAGTAATACAAGTCATTGTGATGGTTATGCATAATGTGTTAATATTTCTGATGAAGCTGGTTATTCATCATGTTATCTTGATGGTCGATATTGTCTAGTAGATCATTTTACTTGTAATAATATTCTTTGTATTAGTCAAAATTGAATTTGTGATAGAGATTTATTTTATTTTATTTCTTTTAAAAAACTTCTTAAATAAGAATTAAATTCTTTTGTTTTTTCTAGATAATGATTGTCATGATAACAGGGAAATAATAAAATATATTTTTTGTTTATTTTTCATTTTTATTATTTAGTGATGAAACAATGGAATTATGTCGAACAATACCTTCTAATACAATCAATCATTTTCGGTATGAAATTGTTTTTATTTTTTTTTTTTGTAGATGTACAAATGTTCGATGTATTTATCGGTATCATGTATATAATCATGCAGATAATTGTGGTGATGGTAGTGATGAAGATATACATGGTATATGTCAAGTAAGAAATCAACCATTAATATCTACAGAATATAAATATAATTATAGAAATCTTTGTATACATATTATTCTCATTTATGTTATAAATGTAACAAATAAATTTTGTTAGTTAATGATTATGGTGATGAATGAGATGAATTATTATGTATTTATAATATAAGATTAACATGTGCTAATTAAAGAAATCATTGTGATAAAAGATGTCATCCCAGGTCGTCCAAAACGGAGTCGTTTACAATGTGTTTTCGGAATGTAAACCGTGACTAAACGGTATCTTTACGGCGGTAAATGAACCGTTTCGTCCTATAAAAGTGGGCGCAGTTTTACGACATCGTAAACGCGCTGTATTCTCTTTCTAAACGGTTACTATACGGCTATGTACGGAGTCAGAACGGACCGTATTACTGCGCCCACTCATACAGGTCAGTATACGGTTCGTTTTGATGTCGTAAATGGCCGTATACGGACCGTTTTGTTCGACCTGGGATGATTTATGAAATGGAAGAGAAATAACATGTTCATATAATATAGATTATAAATATAATAAACAAATATTTAAATGTGAAAATTCAACTTTAAATTATTGTTCACATATACATGTTAATACAAAAGGAAATTTTCGATGTGAATGTGCAGCTGGTTTTGAAACAAGTGCAATATATAGATGAGATTGTCATCGAGAAGGTAACAAAATTAAAGAAAAAAAAAAAGATTAATTATTTGATATTCTTATTGTATAGATCAAACAATTGATATTCTTATATTTGAACCTGAAGAAATTCGTCGTCTTCGTCGAAATTCAATTGAAAATGCTTCATATTATGGTATTCTTATTGAAAATCGTCATGATATTAGTTTAATTTCAATTGATAGAAATAATCATATGTTTTATTATATTGATGAAATAACTAAAGAAATCTATTGTGTACATTTAACATCAACTTCAATATTAACAAGTTATCCACAACAAAATTTCACTAGAAGATAATACATATAAAATTAATCGAACAAATATTTCAATTGATTGGATAAGTCAAAATCTTTATATTATTGATACATCACATAATTATATATCGATTGTGATAAATGATAGACCTTATGCAACGAAATTACTAACAAATATTCAATCATCATGCCTTAGAAAAGTTAATCCAATACTTGATATTATGTATTTTATTAATTACGAACATGAAACAATTACTAATTCAAATAATGAACGTATTGTTGTTATTAAATCAGCATATATGAATGATGAAA
The DNA here is from genome assembly GCA_022393335.1 of Macrotrachela quadricornifera. NCBI lineage: Eukaryota > Metazoa > Rotifera > Eurotatoria > Philodinida > Philodinidae > Macrotrachela > Macrotrachela quadricornifera. The sequence goes on from JAJEKB010019311.1 coordinate 86,315, forward strand.
ATCGTACTATATTAATTCATACAAATATTATTTATCCAACAGATTTAGTTATTGATTATTATCAAAATTATCGTGTTTATTGGACAGATGAAAAAAAAAAAGAATCGATTGAATCAATGAATTATGATGGAACAGATAGAGTTATTACTGCACACATTGATATACATGCACCATATTCATTAGATATATATGTTCAAGTAAATTATATTGAATTAATCGTGGTTTTCGTGCACTTTATACAATTGAAAAATTTCGTTGTAGAGTATCAAGTCTTGTTCTTGATTGTTTAGAAGCACCATTAATTGTTCGAGTTTATCATTCATAAAAACAAATTCAATTAGGTTTTTTTTATAAAAATAAAAATAAAACATTGAAAAAAAAATAATAATTTATTTTTAGTATCAAATACAAGAATTCGATAGCTTTGACTTTTAAAACATATTGTATCAACAAAAATTATGTTTTACTGTTTAAATTCGATAATGAATACGAATAAAAGTTTACTTTTCTATTTTTTAAAACGGTATTTTAAATAAAAAGATTTGTATATTTTCTAAGCGAAGTATGACGAGATTACCGCCTTTTATCGAAAAAATATTCTCTTTTGGATGATACAATAGATGACTGAGTAAATAAGTTCATATCTATGACATGTTGGTGATATATGAATTTTCTTCTGTATAATTCTATCTTCAAAATGACAAAATAGTTTTTCACGGTTAATTCTTTGTCCAGATAATAATATGTATACATGACTAACCAGTCAAATAAATCTTACTAAACAGTTCAATCAAGGCCCATTTTTCAATTCAAAAGATACATTACAGTCATTCGGAATCATATTAATGAGGAATAGACAGACAATAGATACAGATCAAATTTTGTTTCTACAATATATTTTTATAATGTATAAGACAGCATACTCTCAACTATTTTACAAAGAGACAAACTGATGAATACAAATCAGTTTCCATTTCTCGAACTTATCCTTTCAGTCCACACAACACAAATGTCTAACAGATTTTCAAAGTAAAAGCAAGCAATTTTATTCGGTTGATATATCTTATGATAACACTCAATTAGATCGACAATTGCAATTCAATGTAAATTTTTCTTCTTTCTTCCAAACTAACTTTTTTCTTGCTCAGATGATAACTCACATCTAATCTTTTTCAAAAATATAATAACTTTATTTTTTTCCTATAAAATATCAAATAACAAATTTATTTATATATTAAATTTTATTCAAAAAATAAATAACAATTATCACAATATAGTTGCACGAGGAAAATAGTCTTTTAGACCTGGAAAAAAATCTCGTTTATTGTATAAGTGTAATCGTTGGATTTTGGAACAATTGATTTGTGTGGTATAACTTGTAAAAATTTTCGTTACTGTTTCTAATGAATTATAATCCACATGAAGAACAATATCATTTAATAAAGACATTTTACTATTATTCAAAAATTGTTCCAAATAATTCATGTGAGATTGACGAAGATCAAGTTTAATGAGACGAGGATATTCAATAATTGACTGTTGTTGTTTATTACTGTTTTGTGGTTCACAATTAGATACACGTACTTCTTCGATAAATGGAAATGATTTAGCAATTTGAAGAAAAAATTCATGTTCAAAAGGACGATCATCGCATAATGATATATTACGAACCCATGTAAATAATCCACCAGGAAAATTATTCGTTATACATCGATAATATATCAAAGTATATGGATATGAAAAAATATGATAACGAAACAGATTTTGTTTTGGAAAACAATCAATATAAGAAATTATTTGATTGCTTTTTACATTTTTAAATGTATTTTGAATATCTTCATTTGATGGTAAATTAAATTGATTATTAAAACGAATAATTGAATGAATATCAAATTCGAATTTCTTTAACTTTGGCATATAATTGAAAATATTTTCTTTCAAATTAATACCATCAATAATTGGTCCAATTGCATTGACAATATACAAACTGAGTTCTTCTAAATTTGACATACGACGTAAAAGTGGAACAAGAAACGTTTCGTAAAACAATAACTCAGATTTATGATTGAACCGAAAACATTTTAAATTGAAAAGATTGTTCTACAAAAACAAAACGATAGTTAATCAATGTAACTATGATTCATTCATTCATTCAAAAGATATTAATATCAATCACTTACTTTATTATTGATCAATGATGATACAGGAACATTTTCCAAACAAACGGTTACATCCAATGCTTCAAGTTGATTAAAACGACCATCAAGTAAATAGAGACAATCATCAAAAGTATATACGATGACATGTAGATGTAATAAAGTTGATGAGAAAACATTTGGAGATGATAAATCAAATGTTAATCCATGATAATTAGGTTCAGCAAATGTATTGAAATTTAAATTTTGTAAATTCTTGAATATAGTCAAGATTTTTGTATATAGAAGTAGATTGACATTTTTTAATGAACTTTCTTCTTCTTTTTTACATTTATTAATATGAATAACAAGTGATGATAATTGATATTCGAAAATAGAAATAAAATAACTTCCATCTAAATAAACATAAAATATTTCTATGAAATTATTTTTTAGTTAATTCTAAATAATCAATTCTCTTTTCCTTATTTATCAATCACTAATAAATGATCTTCAATTAAATTCTTCAATAAGAATATATTCTATTGTCAATGTGTTTCTTTTTACCTTCATCATCTATACTTTATTACATATTTACTCCTTTAACAATCAAAGGATTTTAATTAAAATCATTATAAAATAATATTTGAATTTTTTTTAAAATTCATTAAATATTAATGAAAGAAAAGTATTTTAGTAGAAAAAAATATCTCTTAAATAACATTCTGATCATATAAAAATGATTATTTTGATATTCTCATAAAATTATGAATTAAACGAGTTAAAAGAAAATATCTTACCAGTAAAGAGATCTTTCGCTCTTTCTAATGAAAGATCATGTAAAACCAGTGTATGTAAATTAGGATAATTTGTTGACAAAAGAATACGATTCATAAATGATGATTCAATATTGAGCCATTCAATTTTATCATGAATTTTAGGTAAAATCTCATCACAAATTCGGTCAATTATTGTATCAGTAAATTGTTTTGAACCAATAGGTGGTTTTGTCAATGTTAAATATCTTGTAAAAGTTGAATCGTGTAAAATACTATCAAGTTGTTTATTAATACCGATTAAAGAATAGAGTACATCAAAATTATTCAATTTCTTAAAGATAATCATAAGAATTTCATCAGGTAAATAATTCAATTGAATAAATGAATCTTCCATGTTTTTTTTCATATAGGATTTTTTTCTGTTTTCCTTACACATATATATATATATAGGCTCTAAATAGACTGAAAAAATTAGACGAATTAAAAATGAGTTAATGAATAAATCTTCTATAGAAAAAGATGATTTCAGTCAGAATAGACTAATTGTGTTGCTTAATTCAATTTATTTTTTGAATCTGTTTGGAGTCATACACTCATATCGTTTGGTTGACTGATATCGTCAATGAAACATTGATAAATGTTCGTATAGTCTATGTTGATGATGTATTAATCAAATGATATTCTTTTCTCCCATTTCGGAGTAAGTATTCTTTGGTTGCTCTGGTAGAAGTTCTCCTAAAAAGCCGCTATGAAGAGCAGAAAAAAAAGATCATCATTTTTGGGTTTTAGGAAAAATTGGGTACTCTAGGTAAGAAATTTTTCGAAAATTGATAGACGTCAAAGAAAAAAGTTCGCTTTTTCAGACTTTCTTCCATTTTGAATATACCCCTCCCCCTGCTTCGGGCCGCTCCTGTATGTGCCAATTAAAAATAAAAATAATTAATAAATCTTTTTACTTTTTATAATGGGAAATTCTTGTATTTTAAATGTCAAGTAGATATTTGAAAAGAAAAAATTGAGTTGTTTTCTCAATTTGAGATTTCAACAAATGACAATTTCTGTAAAAAAATAGAAGTCTCTAAATGATATCCATTCATTATAAGATTGGTATTTCATTAGTTTAAATAAAGATATTATTATGAGTAGTATGGTTCTTTAATTTATTGGTACATGTTTAGTTTAAGCATCGCAATCATAGCGCCCTCACCCACACACAGTGCTGTGTGTGTCATAGTTGTAACCGGTAGGGTTTTTTTCTTACCGGTACCGGTACCGGTAGAACCGATCAGACCGGACCGAACCGGCCGTTATACCGGTAGAAATCATTTTGCTTTTTTTTGGCGCTATAAACGTCAAATCAACCCCTGGATTAGTCATATCTACATATGAATGACTGCAGTAATGATAAAATAGTCTTTTTCAGTACTTTCCACTGTTTGTTCCCATCTACTTTTACTCTCTTGATATCTGTTAGCGAACTGAAGACTTGAGGAGATCACATATTCTATATCAGCTTCTAAATTTCGTAGACAATCCTCAAACACGATAGTTATTACTTAGTTCTATATTGAATCCACTTCTTACGAAATGGTCGCATTGGGATCCTCTATATCTGTGCGGCATGTATCCTATAAACAGTAATGTCTTACTGGTCAGAGATAGATTGAGAGGTCTAGTTTCTCTATAATATTAAAAGATATTTCACTTTTTGAAAAAATTTTCACTACTTTCTGCAATGTATTTTTTTGAAGTTTCGTGGTCATCGCTAATAAAAACTAGACATTTTAATCCTTTTGCTTTTTCTTCTAACAAAAAGCCAAACAAAATTATTTTCTATCAGCAAAATCTGGCACAAATTGTATAATTTTGGTGTTTTCCGTTTAGTATGTCCCAAAATTTCATATAAGAGCACTTTCTGGCAAAATTCTCAGACTTTATGCCAAACTTTTAGTTCTCCACGCTCTTAAAAACAAACAATAATTCTGAAACAGTAGAAGACCTATTAGTGAACTTATGATAAATTACCCTGTTAAACAATTATTCAGTTATGTGTTGTTAATATAGCTCAATATGACTGAGTAAGGAAAATATGATAAATATATTTTGATGAGTTTTCATTAGGTAAGATGATCTATTGGATTTTTTCTGACGAGAATAGTCTTCGACATCGATAAAAAACTTTCTGATTTGTGAAGAAACTACTGTTTTATCGTCATTTTCTCGAAAAAAACAGAAAATTTGAGAAAAATTCTTTACCGGGCCGGTACAGAAAATTTCGTTTCTACCGGCCGTTATACCGGCCGGTAAGAAATCCTCTACCGGACCGGACCGGCCGGTTACCGTTACCGGTTACAACTCTGGTGTGTGTAAATGACAGCAATCAGCGTGAGCGGTGCTTAAACTAAACATGAACCCTGTATGTCAAAAATGAAAAGAAAAATAGTTCCTGAGTTTTAATATTACGAAGAATGATACAAAAGAAAGACAAATAAAAAGATCCAAAAGAAATCATCTTCTTGAATTTTATTTAATTAATTACTAGAAATTTGTTTTAAGACTAACTCAATAATAAATGATTTTGTGAAGTTTTTTTCCTTACATAGAGCGATATACTTTAACAAGTACAGACAGTTATTGGTATATTGTATTGACTTTATTTGTCTATATGTAGGTTTTCAAATATAATTTGTATTGATCATTGATTAGATAAATAAAAATGAGGATATTCTTTTCAATTCTATTCAAATAATAAGATTTGTTTCTTGTAAAATGTAATGTATATTTGTACGTCAGAGAATAACATGAACAAAGATTTTATTTTAAGAGTACTATGTTAGATAAACAAATTTATTATTATTTTTTTTTACAATCATTTTTTGTCAAATAAAACGAAATATTCACAGAGAAAACTATAAACGATGATGATCATAGAACTTACATTAGCATAAAGTTCAATAATCTTCAATTACACAGCATGGACACCTTCAGATTTAACACAATCAGATTCAATGAAAAATTTATGATGTTATTGTATGTTTTTTCATCTATTTTTTGTTCTTTTATTTTAAAATCAAAGTGATTGATGTTTAATAATGTACATGAAAAATTTGATTTAATCATTAAATATTTTTAAGGATTGTTCAAATTTGGAGTGCAACAATATATCGTAAAACAGTTTTATTTTCATGCCATACAACACGTGTTGGTGCATCAACTTGGAACAATTATTGTATATATTCAGGTTCTCATGATTGAGTTATTTTATAAAATGATACATGTTCAAGTAAATAAGAAAGGAAATTAGCTGAACATAGACAAGAAGTATGTGGATTAAAATGGTTATCTGATAGACAATTATTAGCAAGTGGAGGAAATTATAATCATTTAATTAGTATGAAATCAATCATTTTCAAATTCAATAGAAATTTATACTGATCATACAACAGCTGTCAAAACAATTGCATAAAGTCCTATTCAACAAGGTTTATTAGCAAATGGTGGTGGTAGAACAGCTGATCGATATATTCGATTTTGGAATACATTAACTGCACAAAGTTTACAATGTATTGATACTAGTTCTCAAATAAATTTTACCGAAATAAACTTTTCTCTTTTTATATATATATATATATATATCATTTTAGATATGTAATTTAGCTTAGTCTAAACATTCAAATGAACTTGTTCCAACACACATGGATATTCACAAAATCAAATTACTGTTTGTTTGAAAATATCCATCAATGTTACAATTAGCTCGTTTAACAGAACATACATTTCGTGTATTATATTTAGCTGTATTATCAAATGATGAATCAATAGTGACAGGTACTCGAGATGAAACCCTTCGATTTTTTTCGAATGTATTTACAAAATGTCGTGCCAATAAACAATCCGACAATGTACTGAATTATTTAATAAAATTTAATGATCATTATTATTATTTTAATTTTGTTTTTTCTTCATATATATATGTGTCAGCATCATCAGTTTCACAACAATCGTATGTTTTCACTATTTATTTCTAGGTTCTTTTTTTGTTGTCATGTAATCTTTTTCTTTATTTATTTGCCGTAACTGGTGACCTAATAAGTGGTCCTAACAGTACATTTCGTGATAATAACCCAATAGAGAGGAAGAAAAAGAAAAATAAATAATATATAGAAATTCAATACATACAATGAAAGCTACCTTTGACAGCAACACATTAATGAGAGAAAAAAATGTCAACAAGCACAAAAAAGAAGATTGACATGACACACAAGAAATTTCATTACACTTTCATTCGGATTTTACATACAATACGAGAGACATATTAGAAAGATTTAAGAAAATCAGCAAGGAGTACTACATCATCGATCACAAAATTAGGTATTGATTCGTACGGAACTTGATCCGAACACCAGGATGTTACTTTCTCTAAGATGGAACTATGTTCAATGTATCGTTTTGAGATATGCAGACCTCTAACACTGTTTTCTCTCCGCATCTAATTCTCTCTAAATCTATTTAAATTAACATTCTCAAATAATAATCTACCATCGATCGTATACTCCAATGATAAAAGATATTTGTTCCAGTATCGTAAACACTATATCGTCTAAAGAGATCTCTCTGGACATATACGAGAACAGCTCATTTTTCATATGCAAACAAAAATAATTTTTTCTCAAACATGTATAATAGAAATGACAAAGTTCCTGCTGTTTTCGTTAGATGACAAAATAGTTTTGTACAGTAGAATTTTTAGTGTAGGAAAATAATCCCCTACCCAAAAGGTTAATCAAACATGGTTGGTTTGATATTTAATTTTTTTATTTTATTTTCTGATGAATACGAATATCGTTCTTTTGATTATAAAAAACGACAAGAGAAATCTGATGCTGTTTTAGAATGATTGAAGATTCAAAACAATTTGATATTAGAATGAACTAAACATGAACATGAAATTCCACCTGTCGTCATTTATCTCCACTCATGCACATTAAATCAATTCAATACACAAAAAAATATAAATTATGTCAAATTCTCCATCTCAGCACTATTTACTTCGAAAAATGAACTCATCTTATAGCTTTAGTTGCTTTCGCAAATATTATATTTTATTTATATTTTTTTGTATTAAATCAAAACTGTACTTTTTGATTTTTCTTATACTTTTTTCTTGTTAAACACTAAAATAAACTAGCATCTTGATTAAAGAAAATCTCGCCATTTACGGATCAATAGTAAACTATCATTTATTGAATTTATCATTATTCGATGCGTTACGAGAAGAAAGAGAGTTAGTACGAACGATAGATCCTTGAATAACATCATATACGATGAAACCATGGCAAATCACTACGAACTATCACGGTTAGCGCCATCTATACGAATTTCAGTAAAAAAACCAAAAATCTTTTTGCACATATCGTAGCTAACAGTTTTGTATTTCAGATAAATTAAATCCTCTGCTGCAAGTTGGTGTGTATCTGTCAACTGTAGTTCAGAGACATACATTGAACGGTAAGCCAATACTTTGCACTAGACCACGAATCACTTTAAAGAGAAGCGAAAATAAACGCTGGATACGTTTTTTGTCTTAAACAAGCACGGCCAGCGCCGGCAGGTTGTGAAGATGTAGAACAGAAAAAAAGATGAATGAGAAGAATATATAGAGCGCATGTAATGGTTATCTTACTTATTTCTATCCATTGTTGTGATCCATATATTTATCTGAGTGCATTTTAGATATACATATGTAACAGCGATTTTATACAATGGCAAACAAAGCAAAAGTTGAAAAAGGTCTTGTTAGATCCGTATCAGTTTAATCGTTGATGTGTATATGATGTTTATTTCCAATAACTAATATCACATTTTCACTCACAAAACACACACACTTTACATAGAAAAACGCAAGTATTTATACTACTTAGAAACTACGCGAATATGGATAATTCCATTAGATGATATCATATACTTGGAAAATGACCTAAGTATCAGATGACATCATATATGTGTAAGGAAGGAAAGAAAGAGAATGAATATATATATAGAAACGAAAAAGAACGAACATATATGGAAAATACCGTTAGTTAGTCATCCTTATGTCACATCATAAAATGTGACATAACAGGTCTGTTTTTCTTTTAGATATTTCCGAATTTTAATTAAAATATTTTATATTTTTATATATTCATGTGTATCAGATGGAATAAGGATTTATCAATGTGAAGAAGCTGCTGAAACATCATCAATAAATAGTGTTGTTAGTGAAATATCTTTAAAATCAATGGCTAATAGTCATTATAATGAAAATGTATCAACAAATAGTAATACACAACAAGAATTAAAACGTATTCATGAACAAATGGTTGCATCAAGAAGACGACGTAAAAATAATGAACACGAAATTCCAGTAATTTATAAACTATTTTTTTATATTATTAAAATTAAATCTTTATTTTAGAATCGAATCGAACATAATGACGATGATGATGAAGAATATGATAAAGAAAATGGTTTGATTTTCTAATTTAAAATAATATTCATAATATTTTTCATATATATTTCAGATGCTCAATTATTACAAAAAATGAATGCATCAGTACTTAAACCAAACAGTAAACAGACAGAAGTTTGTATACAAGTTTGTATCTCACTATACATTCATTGTTTTAATTAATTATTCTTATTTTTTAGAATATAAATTTCAAACCAGATATAGTAACAAATACAATAGATAAAAAATCTGGTTGGCAACATAGTGGAAATGATGAAGGAATATCTTCCTTATCAAATTGTTTTTCAGTTTCACATTCAACTCCAGTACATGAATCAACAACAGATGTTATTACTCGTATACAAGATGATTCATTAAAATCTTCATCATCAACATCAAATTCCAAAAGTAGTTCAAGTACTACAAGTCGTTCATCTGGTCTCCAATTATTAATGATGCAACATCCTTCAGCTGTTAATTCGCTACTTATGTATTCTCGTTGTACTTCACTTGGTTCATTAGCAAGTTATGACATTCGATCACCATGTAATGATGAATATACCAGAGCCCGAAACGAGGTAATATTTCACCCCTTCGCCTCGTAGTTATTTTTGAAAAGCCTACTTTGCGTCTCTTCGCTTCGGTTTTTAGTGATGTTATCTTAACTGATTGTGAGAATTCTGAGTATATTAACCATGTATTTTAGTTTTGCACTGCCGAACATCTAGATTGTATGAGAATTTTGATTAACTTATCTGACGCAATTTTAGTTTTTAATAAAGAAAGAAAAAAAGAAAACTAGCAAACAATGTTTTATCCCGTTCACATCTTCTATTGTTGTTTTCAATTGACCGTAGAAATAATATTCCATTAACTGTTGATGGTTCGAGTGTTAACCGTCGCTATGTTTTACAATTTTATATTCATCTTTTTTGTTTTTCAACAGGGTTTCAATCGATTTCGGAGAATAAGAACTATTGGAGAGATACTCGAGCCGATCAGGTGAAGAAATCAAAATACACTGACAGGGTTTTCCGAAAATTTTTAAAAATATACAAGTATATTTGAAAATTTTCTAGCGATCTATCTAAAATTGTTGAGAACTTTTTTAGATTGTTCTAGAGTTTTTAAGATTTTCCTAAAATTTCTGAGATTTTTTTAATAACTTTTTCCGACATTTTTAAAAGAATTTTATAAAAATTTCTCGACATTGGAAAAATGGCTTTAAAACTTCCCAAAAGCGTTCATAAAGTGGCGAGCAAAAAAATTTGAATTCCGAAAGATTGGAGGGAGGGGAGCGTCGCGGCCCAGCGTTTCCTAGTCCCAGGACGAAGCCGAGCCATCGGATCCCATCGGGCGGACTTTATACCGACAGGATGTCATCGGAAATAACGGGGAATTCTGTGACCCGGATTCCGACACGAATTCCATCCAGATCCGATTAGGTTCTGACTGGATCCTGTCGAATTTTGTCGAAATCCGATGAAATCTGGATCGGATTCCTGGTCACAGGATTCTTTGACCTGGGGTGCGACACTCCTGTACACTGATCATTCAAATCGTTTCGAGCTCTAGAATATACATCAGAATATAGCCAAGAAGATTTATCTGATAATATGATATCACCAAGTGATATACCCTCATCACTACCACGTGAACCACAAATTATTAAAATGGACATTAATGGATAACGGTCATAGAGCTGCTGCAAGTATTACATGCAATACAATTTAAAAAGACTTTTCAATAATTTTTTTTTGCTTCTTTTTTTGTTTGTTTTTTTTGCTTCTTTTTTTGTTTGTTTTTTTTCTGTTTTTTTGACTTATATTTAATAATAAAAATATTATATTGGTGAGAAAGAAAACAAAAGATGCTATTTGTTCCCTATTCAACTGATATCATAATAATAAAATTTCTATAAGAATTGGTTTTTCGATTAAATTAGATTGCAATGCCGCATGGCACAGCGAAAACTAATGATGGAACAACAACAGCAACAATCTATACATCAATCATATTATACAACTACTTAGAGCATACCAAAAGTAGTGAGCCTGATACTTTATTCTCGTATAGAAGGCGTCGAGAAATTTTTTTTAACTAATGGATAAAGCGTGTTTCACTCTATTGTTCTATGCTATTTGATCAATATGAAACTGTTATCATAATAATAAAATTTCCATAAGATCGGTTTCTGTTGCATATATGCTAGTAGCATGAAACCTCGTGTGTATTTTTGGAATAACTTTTGATGGTAACAAGATAGAGAACTGCGATTTTCGCCGTTGGAAAGAGGAGATGAAGACGCATCAAGCTATGGATTACTGATTTTTCTAACCTGCTTTTTGTAAGGTTTTTGCTCACCTTTTAAAGAGCAAATCTATTCCATGAGTTGTTTACAGTAAATTTTCAATAATCGTGTTCACATTCAAACCGTTAATCGAAGATCTACAAGCTGCGAAAGACTCAGCTCTTTAAATTTAATTATTTATGGATAATACCTACTCTAGACGAACCTCTACTAGGATATTCTATCAAATTTTTTGCTTTTTCTTTTTTTCATGAAACAAGCGTTTTTCCAACGGTTAGAAAATTGAATAAAAAAACCGTCAGAAATCATGTTAGAAAAATCAATAATAAATGGTTCGATGCGTCTTCATCTCCTCTTTCCAACGGCGAAAATCGCAGTTCTGTATCTTGTTACCATCAAAAGTTATTCCAAAAATACACACGAGGTTTCATGCTACCAGCACATATGCGACAGAAACCGATCTTATCGAAATTTTATTATTATGATAACAGTTTCATATTGATCAAATAGCATAGAAAAATAGAGTGAAACACGCTTTCTCTATTGGTAAAAAAAGAAAATTTCTCCAAGCCTTCTATACGAGAATAAGGTATCAGGCTCACTGCTTTTGGTATGACCTAAGTATAAATCCAGTAGAATTAGTAAATTATGAAAAGTCGCTTTGAGACCGGTTCTCATGAAATCGTTTAAAGATGAGTATGAATCTCAAATATCGTTCGAGTTGATAATTTTTTTTAATTACGATTATGATCGTGAGTAAGAAGTGATATGATGAGTGATGAAAACTTTTTTTGATTAAAATGACTTATTCAGAATATTGTACTGCCTTACCTAGGCATTTTGTACGAGCCTAACTTTCACATCACATACGCAGTGAAAATGTAAGTCTCTATTCATTGATATTTTCTTTTAATGTATAAACGATCGATTTATATTTATCATCTTGTTAGAAAAAATAAATACTGAAGTTAAACTTATATACCGAGTTGTGTAATTATCTTGAGTATAAATGAGATCTATTTAAGGCCTCCCGCCTCGAAAATCCATGTCAGTCCAGATACGTTCAAATGACCTGAAATTTAGAGCATATGTTGAAGCTGAAGTGAGGAGGCTGTGGTAAAAGTTGCAGCTCGATATCAGGATGTTTGACAGAGATATGAACCAAACAAGGGTCAAAAAATAGTTCATCTTCTGGCGAAGATTTCTCGGTCCAGGCTCATGTTGTATATTTGTTTTTTTTATTAGAAAGAGCATGTCAGGATGCGGGTCACCACAAAGATTTTTTTTTAAATTCTTATTTTTTTAGCGGAGAAAGGGTTCACAAATTCAATGACTTAAAAAACGCGTCAAAAATGTGTATCCAATTACATAATTGTCTAAATATATAATAAAAACCAAAGCTTAATTAAAAAAAGGACTTTGTGATGCCCTGCATTTTGACGTGCTCTTTCAAACAAAAAAAAAATTTAAATATATTGAAAGAGCCTGTACCGATAATTCTTTATCAGAAAATCAAAAAGTCATAAACCGAGACAAAACGAAAAACACTTTTTGTTTCTTTAAAAATAATAAGCATAGTTTACAAGGAGAGGTTAACGAAAATCATCGAAAATTTTGGGAAAAAATGAGATGCCGAAGAAAAAACAAAAACGTTTATGAAAAAGCAGAAGACGAGCTATCTTCCCATGCATTTATCTCAATTTCGACAATTTTGATGAAAACGGACTTTTTTTGAGGGGAAAGGGAAGGCCTTAAATATTTGACTAGATTGACTCATTAGGATGTAATTAAACTTTAATTATTTGCCTAATGAATGATATTTATTTTTAGTTCTTGATGAATTAGATCCAACTTTGAATGATTCAATTGGTCTTAAATTAAATCTTATCTTACCTGTGTACAATAAATGGAAAAAAAATTTGATATTGAAGATCATCAACAATATGATTTAATTATATTCATTAAACAACTTAAAGATGAAGAAATTTCAAGTTATTTTACTGGTACTATTGCTGAACAAGCTAAAACATGGGATGATGATCATGACTATGGGATTATCAATTTCATTCGATATTCAATTATTGATCGATTGATAAATCAACGACAATATCCTCTACCTACTTTCAATACTTCACATGAAAAACGATGGGTTAAACAAACTTGTGAATCGGTAAAGGCTGGTGAATTATCATGTAATCGTGACATAGAAATTTATTATGTTAATGATTATATGAAATATGGAGAAGAAACACGTATTCTAAATTCAATGGTAAAATTTCTAAACAAATCAAATGACGAAGAAATATTCTTCTTTCATGGTACGACGGAAATAGCTGCTCAATCAATTGTATCACGTGGTATTAAATTTCAAAGAAGAAATGCACGTCCTGGTGACTTTGGTTACGGTTTTTATACCACAAACAATTTTTTCGAGCTAGAAAACATGCTGAAAAACGAGCCAGGAGTGCAGGTGAAGGTACAAGAGCAGCTTGTCTTGTATTTGTTATGGCAAAAGATAAATTTAATAGTCATCAAATTGTTCGTCTTCTCTATAAAGAAACACAAGATGAATTCACCAGCGCAGTAAGTAATGAATTGTTCTTAATCTTTGATGTTTTTTTCTTTTTTTTTTGTAGAGAAACTGGATACATGTTTGATTAATAATAACAATAACATACTTGACTGGTATGTATTTGTGTATAAATGCTTAAATGATGATCCATCAATTCCATTACTCTACGATAAAGACGCAATTATTGGATCAATATCAATAAATTTAGAAGATATTACTAAAGGTTATAAGCCAATTAAAAAACGTGGAACAACGGTTGATTTTCTTCTTACTTCTTCATATATGTCTACGACATATACACGTATTGTTCCTTCATTTGAATGTTATTTAAAACGAGAAATTAAATTTCATTCGAGTCATTAATCAAAGAATGATCGTTTGTGTTTTTGTCTAAATCATATTTTTATATATTAAATAGATTGTAATTAGTAAGTTTTAATAAAAAAAATATTTTATAATCTCGCAAATAAATGATTTCAACTTATAGACAAATACTGAATCAAGTATATAAATTCATTTTTCGATTAAGAGTCTGTATCTGAAGGTTTGATTTTAATGAAAAAAGTTCAATTTCTCCCCTTTTATTGCATATAAAAATAAAGAAATTTAACAAGAGACTTTGATGTTCTGCAACTAATGAAGCTCTTCTAAACAAAAAAGTGATAAAATGGTTCTAAAAAATAATTTTATAGAGAATTTAGACTCCTAAATGATCAGCATTATCGACTGTAGAGTATGGCTACATTTTTCTTTTTTGTTTCATCGTTTTAATGTGAAGCAAAAGATAGTGAATTGAATTTTCCAAGTTAAAAATCGATTGACTTTGCGAAAAACTCAATAACTATAGATCATGAAAAACAAATAATAATAAATGCTATATTAACAAACAAATTCTTCTAAAGTTACCTTTCGCTTGATATTTATTTAGCCGACAACAAGTATTAAAAGATCATGAACAAGCAAAGAATTTAGTTCATATTCATACTCTATGTCACATAAAAGACAAATGATGACATATTTTAAATGAAAAATGAATCTTTGACACAAAATTATAAAGTTCTTTTCATTGTTATAACTTTATTGCACATGAATGAACAAAAATATCTGTTGTTATAGACAATGAACTAATTATTTGATGTTTAAACATTGATGTTCTTCGAAAAGTAAATGTTTATTCAGCAGATATTATATCGATACACAAGATTTTTTGTTTCTATTTAATTGTTAACTAGAGACATGTAACTTAAATTCGTTTCTTTCTTTCGTATTTTTAGTATTCTTTATAAACTCGTCATTGTTATTTAGTTCATTATTCGTATCGTCTATTCATTTTAGTCGAGAAAAAAACAAGTTAAAGAAGTTTATGATGCAGATAGTTGTCTATATGTATCATATGGTTTTTATTTTAGATTTGTTAAATAGTCAATGCCTAGAACGTGAATTACGACGTCGTGTACGACCATACACTTGACACCTGTATTACGACCGTATTTTCGTTGTATACGGTGAAAATACAGTCGTAATTCAGGTGTCAGATATACGATCGTGAGTTTTCGACCTGGGTAGCATCATAAAAACAAAACGAAAACAAAATTTTGGAATTTATTTTTCAAACTTTCCAAGATATAATGAAAAAGTTTTCCTTTAATTATAGGAATACAAATGTATGAAAAAAAATCAAACAGTTTTTTATAACTTTATTTTAATCTTTTAGGTTCAACAATATTCTTTACAAGTTGCAGCAGGTACTTATAAAACGTATATTTTGGATTATTCCTATAAAACAACGAAAATACAAATAACAATGAAAAAGAGAATAAATAAGATTCATTTTATATTCACAGTAAGAAAAATATTTTTATACAATATGTGATCAAAAAATTTGATTTACCAATTTTAGACTCGTAATTTCAAGTTAAGGGCCTCCCTCCCTCAACAAACCTATTTTTTTAAAGAAAACTCGAAATTGAGTTTTCATTATAGGAATATGCATCGAAGTCTCCTCTTTTAGAGTATATATACCTTTTCGCAAAATGATTGGATTTTGATAGACTAATCAGCTAAAATTTGGGCCCTACTATCATGTTTTTCGCGGTTTTTTTCAAGTTTTTCAGTTTAAAAAACCTGCCTTTCCAGATGCATCAGTATTGACAAAGCGGTTTTTTTAATTAATCATTACCATCTTACTAACAGTTAAGATAAAGATCACATATTTCTAGACTCCTGAACATTGATATATATATATATATAAAATTGACGTACAAAAACAAAAAAAGAATCTAAAGAATTTGAATGAAAAAATCGAATTCTAAAATTTGTTTTGTGTTTTTCTCAAAATCAATTTTTTCAACCATACCGTTTACGCGGGGAAGGATTTCTTAATAATGACTCAATGAAGAAGGGATAATTTTTTTTTGTTGCATAGAGGAGAGGTGTGGCTAGATCCCACAGGCTCCAATTTTTGAATTTCTCTTTTGGTGAAATAAAAAACTTATATACTTTATATTTATGAGCACCCTGAATTTGGACATTTTTGCGAAAAAGTATTTTTAAAAATCAAACAAAGAGAAATTCAAAAATCGGAGCCTGTGAGGATCTAGCCCTAAGGTCACTCTACAATTTAAAAACCACCCTGACATGATTAGCCAATATTCTTATATCGAAAACCTTCCCCGCGTGAAGGGTACTTTTGACCAATAAATTGACTGTAACTTATTCGTTTCTCAGAGATTTAGGGAGATATTTTAACCACAGCCTCCCCTAGCCAAGACTAACGTTCTCTGACGTTTTCGTTGAAATCGGATGAGAAATGACAAAGTTGGTTTCTGAGGGGGGGGACCCTTAAATGAGAAAGCTTCAATTGACATATTTGACGACTTAAAAAAAATTGAGAATGGTTATGCGTAAGATTTTATTTTTATAGAAAAAATACTCTATTTTTCTTTTAGTTTTATAAAAAAGCAAAAATTTATTGATAAGTTGAATCATGTCGTCAATAAAATAGATAAAATAATAACATCAACATCAACATCATTACCAATGTTATTTAATAATGTTGATCAACATCAGAAGCTCCTTTCATGTCCTGGATCACTATCAACTTTATATAATAATGTATATCAACATCAAAACCACGTTTCGTGTCCTGTGTCATCTTTAATTAATCAAGTGATGCCTGGAAATGTAAATCTTTAAGGCTATTTAATAAAAATCTAACAGCCCTCTTTAGGGCTAAAATATGATATATTTTAAAGTCAAATGAATGGTATCGTGTTACTCATTATACTGAACGCTGCTTCCCCTTCGTTTTTTTCATAATGGAGATAAATAGATTTCATTTAATTTGAATAATAATCAATTATTTATATGAACTTTTTAGAAAAAAAAAGTCTATGATGAAATGAAAATGTACGTTTGAGAAGATATGTAAATCTGTTTATGTCTTATATGTAGAAATAATTCGGAAATTATTCTTAGACATGTGATAGCAAATGTATTCTATGTTCATTAGTTAATAACTGTTTTAAACCTAAATACTTTTTAGTCAAATAATTTCTTTCGCTGTTGACGACAAAAAAGGTAATTATTCGTAATATACTTCATCATTTCAAAACTTCATTCCATGTTCTTTTATTAAATAATTTCTATCTAGAATAAATATTTTTATTTAAATAACACAACAATACATTCAAAATGCTAAACACGAGAGTAAATACGTATGATTTTGAATTAAATGATTTTTTTTAATTTTATTTTTACATTAAATAAAAATAGGTGTACATTGTTTGGCATAAAAATTATCAAATAAATCTGGATTACGTCCAATACATGATAATTTAACAGAATATCAACTTCATCAGGTGCAACTATATCATCCAATTTTAATGCAAGTATTGTATCTGTTTCAAGTGATCTTAATATTAAATGAAGGGTTTTGGTAATCAAACATCAGATATACCATTAATGATTGTATCCTAAATTGTAAAATTTCAATCAAGTTCCGAGATTGTTTAACCATTAGAACAAGTTATTGAAAAAAGAATCAGAAAAAATTGTTAATCCATAAAATGAAGATTTATGTTTAAATAAAATTAGCAGTAAACATTGTCTCTCATATAAGAAGATTCTTCAAATATAAAATTATCTTTTAAAAAAATTGAACATTAATAAAATATGCTGAAATCACTGTTTATTCTGAAGACATTATCAGTCGATAGATTTACAAAATCTTCGTATATGAGACTCTATACCAATCCATTTTTTGCAGAGGACAGTTGATACAATAAATATAGAAATGCTATCTCAATAGGTTCACTCCAATCTAAACTCGATATGTAGTCTTACGCGTAGATATATTGAAAGTCAATCGATTGATAATATCTTCGAGTTAAATAGCGTTTGAATAGCATTTTATTGGTATCAAACTTTATCTCTTATTATAATTTTATTAATATTCAGATAAAAAAAATTTAGTATTAATAAAATATCAACGAAATAAATAATTTTAGGCGCAGGCAAGACAACATTATTACAACGTCTATGTGAATTATATCGTCAACGATCTGAACATATACCTTGTTATGAATTTTATACTGAAGAAGTTCGTGGTACTAATGGTTCACGAATTGATTTTGATGTTGTTACATTGGATGGAAATTTACGTTCACTACTTGCACGCACTAAGTAAGCCATTATTATATAGAAATCAATGAAATATTAAATATATAAATAACAATCTTTCAAAACAAAATTTTTTCTTTATTTATCTATTAAAAAAATCAATTATTTTAATTGAAAAAATATTGATTTGAAGAATAGATTTCATATTGATGAAGATGACATGATATTTTATTTCATTTAAGTGAACATATAACATTATCATCAGCATCTTCATTACTACGTATTGGACAATATAATGTATTTGTTAATGAATTCGAATATCTTGTTTTACCTTTATTAACAGTAAAATTTGATTATTATTATCATTACAATATTATTTTTATATTAGTTGCTAAAGGAAAACTTATTGTATCAAAATGGGTTCCTCCAATAATAATAGTTATTCTGATACTCACCATACTCGGCGCATCATTTGCTATGGGCTACTTTATATCATATCCACGAAGTGATTTTTTGTTTTGTTTTCTTGAAAAAAAACAAGATATAATTAGTTTCATTTTTATTTTTCAGTGTCAAATAAACCACTAAAACTTTATAATGAAACATATGCAGTTTATACTGACGAATGTGATAGTACCCGTGGATTATATTGTCCTTCGGGTCGTTCTATATATAAATTTAGAAAGAAAGATTAAATAATTTAATTCCATTAGATGATTATTGGATTAATTATCAAAATTGGTATTATAAAAAAAGAAATAACCGAATAAAACATAATAAAATATTATTTTATGTTTAGAATTGAATACTGGCGTAATAGAAGTATTTGTGAAGATTATTGAAAAACTTTATATTCAGTTATTTTAATTGGTAGATTTGCTGATCTTTATATGGATTCTTTTTTTTGTTTAATTAATCAATTAAAATGTCCAAAACGAGCTATTTTAGATCCATGGGGACGTCAATGGCCGTTTGTTTCTTTTTAATTAAATAAAATAAAAATAAAATATATGATTATAGAAATGCTGCTTGTCCTGAACCACAAATTGAATTTTTACAAGAAACAATTCAATGGCTTGATCGTTATGTAAAAGGTATTGATAATGGTTATTAAAACAAAGAAATTTTAACCATTTATCAATTAAATCCAAGCTAATGAACTTGATTCAATTCTTGAAAAAAGGAAAGGAGAATGGATTCAATTAAGTCGATTTCCAGATTATCCAAATGAACATTTACAAAGAAATAATTATCATATTAAACAACAAGAATTCAATCAAAAACAAATTAAATATTATTTATCTTTTCAGTATTTAACAACTGAACCTATTTTAAATAATAATCTTCCGAAAAAGTTATCATTTTTGTCTTCACAAGAAACAAGAATATCAAGTGGATCTTTATTGCATTTTGGATCCTATCAAAATCCTGATAATTCAATAGATCAAAGAAACGATGATGGAAGATCATTAACCTTTGGCTCTCTTCCATTAAATAATCCTTATGATATTGATTCATAGATCTATCACGGTCTATACTTGATTGAATTAATTTTTTTTATAAGAACTGCCTTATTTAATATCTGATTTTCCTTTAATGATATGAGTTCCCATTCTTTTCAAAGAGAATTTGTTGATCGTAATCAGTTCTATTTCTTTGATTGGAAATTGTTACAGGTCTTTTAATGAACATAATCGATTTTTCTTTGTTAAAGAACTATTTGGTTTTCCAACAGTTAACATGAATATAAGTTCCGATACAAGATATGGTCTAATATGTGTTCGTCTTTGCATGATAGATGAGGAAACATCACCATCAATACTTTTATCACGTGGAATACTTAGTTTGACACAGTATAAATCACATGAACATGTTGAAAAATTAAATATAAATGAAATATATGATTTAGAAATGACATTATCCGATCTATGTATATAGATATCATCTGGTTGTCGTCTTTGTTTATCATTATCAACATCATATTGGCCAATAGTATGGTCTTCATCTCAGTTATCAACACTAACGTTATTTATATTATTCTTTTTATCATTTAGAATTTATTTTGATGAATCATCTCCATATATTCTTACGTTACTATATTTAACTGATAATTCGTAAAAGATTTTATTTTTATTTAAATTATTTTTACTATATATTGATAATTAAAGTTCATCAAGAGATAATTTTGATTATCCTGAAGTTGCTTAAGAAATTCTAATAAAACTCTGACATGATTCTTCAATTAATCATTCAAGAATATTAGATGCAGTTAATGAAATAATAATATTAAAAGTAATTCGATTTTTATTCTTAAAAAACAAAGATAATTTATTTGAATAAATATAGATAATTGATAATAAATCTATTGAATATCCAGATGGATTAATATTTGATGAATCAGTAAAAAGTATGCATTAAATTAAAAAAGAATGATCCACAATCAGCAAATATTCACCTTAAAAGATATATTAAATATTATTATAAAGATCAATTATTAATTAAAGTTAATATAAAAACAAATTCACTTATGTTTACTAAACAATCGTCATCAGCATATCATATTCAACATCAATTAGATATTTACAATAAAGATCAATCATTTTTTTAAATAAATCTTGGAATTTAACATTTCCAAGAATTGAATAATTTATCGATTTTTATTCTAATTTTATTATTTGATTAAATTGATTATATAAAATGATTTACTTTTATTTCAAATTAATAAGATTATCATTCGAACTGTCATAACCGCATGATTGACTCGGCTCGCCAAAGTTTGAAGAGTACAAAAAAGTTTTGTAAAGATATTATGTAGAAATAGAAAAGATATTTATTCTTGTCTATTCTATTTATTCTGCTGATATATAAAATAGAATTTTTTAATCGTCATGATCTTGACTAACTTTATTATATTTGAAGAAGTATCTAAATAATAAGTTTTTGAGAAAATTCAAGGATATTTTCGCTTTTTATTGCACTTCAATATATGCATGCTACCGTTCTCATTGACAAAATAACGTTTTTGTTGATTTTGAAAGGACTTGTTGTTCCCTTTATATTGTGAATTTTTCAACAAACTTTGTTTACTTTATCACTCTGAAGAGAAAAAAACTACTTCCATTCTTCATTTCTATGTGTTTGATTTATAATTACAACTAAAGAAGTGGAATTCTATGGAAATAACGAAGTTGACGACGAATATTATGATTCATAAACCAATGATGATATCAATGGACGACTTCGATGAACGTTGAGTTTCGCATGAACATCGAAGATCAAAATGTTTTTTTAATTATGATAATCATGAGATTTTTATGTAACCATTTTCAATCAAATAAAGAGCGGTTGAAAAAAAACAACTTTTTGGTTGCATAAAAATTCCATCCTCAATGTATTAATGCCATATTCTATTTTAAATTTACTAGCTTTCTGGAAACCTATTCCATTTGATCATTTTAATTATTTATGAGATTGTTTTTCTTCCTTCTCCTCAACTGCCCCTCCCTGCAGTCACATTCTACCCACCAACTATTCAAAAAAATAATAAGTTGTTATTTGATGCACAATGGCGTAGTCCTGAATAGGGCCATTAGACAATTGCCCAATAATTAAAAAGCTATTGCCTAAACATTTTTTTGAAAATTATATCAATTGCTCAATGTTGAAAAATCACTAGTGATGACCAAACATCGGTTTCATCATATAGCAATAGATTTTAAAGGATTATAGCCCAATTGGTTTTTAATTGTCCATGGGTATCCATGTCTCAAAAAATATTTAAGGCATTTCAAAACAGAGGTGTCCATCGTGGCACGGCAGTGATGTGGTAGCAACTATTATAATACCGTCGCGGCAGTGGTACGATGACGGCAGCTTTTCTAGAAAAAAAATTGAAATCTCATGAATTTTAACATAATCCCCACATTAATGTCTGCTGTACTATAAAATTTGACGAATTTGATCGATTAGCGGCAGCAGCTCTAGCTTAAAGCATTTTCATATTTCGATAAATTTGAAAGTCACAATTTTTTGACACGAAATGTCGAAGTGTCAATAGCACTAAACTTTTCACATTTTAAATGAACTCATTATGTATATTTTGTTTACAATTTTTTTTGAACAGAATGTGATCACTTTCCCATGGATTCTTATCAAAACTCATATGTCCAAGCCAAAGGAAG
>JAJEKB010019311.1:114399-139356 GCA_022393335.1 Macrotrachela quadricornifera
GTGTATTTTTGGAATAACTTTTGATGGTAACAAGATAGAGAACTGCGGTTTTCGCCGTTGGAAAGAGGAGATGAAGACGCATCAAGGTACGTTTTACTGATTTTTCTTACATTATTTCAGACGGTTTTTTTATTCAATTTTCTAACCGTTGGAAAAACGCTTGTTTCATGAAAAAAAGAAGAAGCAAAAAACTTGATAGAATATTCTAGTAGAGGTTCGTCTAGAATAGGTATTATCCATAAATAATTAGATTTAAAGAGCTGAGTCTTTCGCAGCTTGTAGATCTTCGATTAACGGTTTGAATGTGAACAAGATTGTTTGAAAATTTACCGTAAACAACTCATGGAATAGATTTGCTCTTTAAAAGGTGAGCTTAAACCTTACAAAAAGCAGGTTAGAAAAATCAGTACTACACAGCTTGATGCGTCTTCATCTCCTTTTTCCAACGGCGAAAATCGCAGTTCTCTATCTTGTTACCATCAAAAGTTATTCCGAAAATACTCACAAGCATTCGTGTTCATGCTACCAGCGTATATGCGACAAAAACAGATTTTATCGAAATTTTATTATTATGATAACAGTTTAATAGTGACCAAATAGCATAGAACAATAGAGTGAAACATGCTCTATCTATTAGTAAAAAAAAAATTCTCGAAGCCTTCTATACGAGAATAAAGTATGAGGCTCACTACTTTTGGTATGCCCTAAGTATCAATACCAATACCGATACTGGTCAATACCAATACCAATACCAATACCATTACCAATACCGCTATCAGTACTGGTCAATACCAATACAAATACCAATATCAATACTATTACCAATATTAATACCATCAATACCGATACCTCAATACCGTATTGGTATTGCTACATGCTTAAATAGGAAGTATGATTATTTTATAAAATATTTTTATTGTTTTATTTTAGGATAATTTAATCGATTAAATGAACAATAAGTATTATTTTAAATCAAATAATTTTTTTTCTTTTATTTTAGGTTCACCTGATCGATTAGACGAACGATAAGTATTATTATATGTAAGATTAGGTAAGGATATGGCAATGCAGAATTACGTTCTCGTTGCACTTGAGAAAGGCTTGTGGAAACAAGATTGAAAACGGTGCTATTTTGAACTTTATACAGTCATTTACGGGGGTCGAATATACGGTAGAACGAAGCATACTTTCTCCTGCCGTATACGGCGACCGGATTCAATCACCTGGGGATATTACCTCGGCAGAAACCAGCGTTGGTGGTAGTGCCTGTGATGCTGTTAAAACGAAAAACTTGGACTATGCTCCACAAAGAACAGGACGACTATGTTCGCCACCACCTGAATCAACAACATCACCATCAATCTCAGAAGGTATTGATGAATTAGAAGCTAATAGTATGAATGAAATATCAGCTGACGGTATTGATGAAGAAGCAAATAATACTATTCATGAAGTACCAACTGATGTTATTGTTCCAGCAACAGATGATGCTAGTGTTCAATTACCAGGTGATGCTATTGATACAACAACAGATGATGTTATTGCTCAATTATCAGCTGATATCATTCATACAACAACAGGTGCTGCTATTGCTCAATTACCAGGTGAAATTGCATCAAATCAAACAGTTTCATTAAAAAGAAATTGTGAGGAACTTGAAAAGATCGCTGAACAATAATATAGCATAGGTGATGATGAATCTAAAAACTATTTTGTGAAACACGATCTAAAAGAGAGTGTTGAAGTGTTTAAGTGTAGAAATTTGGACCCACCCCCCCCCCCCCCCCCCCCCCCCCCCCCACAGACGTGACAGACATGTTCAGCAACGAAGTGTCACAGACGTGACAGACATCACAGACCGTGGCAGACGCCCTTAGCAACAGCACACCACAGACCTGACAGCCAAAGGCAGTGTCACAGACCGTGACCGATAGCCAAAAGTAGCGTCACAGTCTGTCGCCGACAGCGAAAACAGTTATATCGTGTTTCACATTTTAATCCCGTAGGGATTGCGCTGAAAGCTTTTTATTTATTAAATACATCATTTTTCATTTGTTAATTTTTTTTCTTCATATTATGTTTGTTGTGTCATAAAAATATTTTGAATAAAGTTCTTTCAATAAAAAACTATCATTTTTAACATTTCAAATCTCACGACTATCAACATTAACCATAGTATTATTTGACAGTAATGTAATGCTCAAGTAAATAAATTATTGAAATCTAGTGTTTCATCATCATATAATTGACGAATTAGAAAACTGATTGTAATAGTAATAAAAAATACTTTCAATAGATCAATCATACATATTGATTGACCAAATGAAAGTATCATTGTTATCAACTATTCATTAGTTCGGTTAGCACTTCCTTCAAATGAATAGAGTAACCATTTTTTGAATATTTTATGAAGCGAAAAAAAAACAAAAGAACAAAAATTTTTAATTTAATTAAAACAAACTTTGTTCATCATATAACATAATTTCATTTAGTTCGTTGTGAAAGTATTTTAGCTTTAATAATTAATTGATAAATCAGATCAATATAAGATTTTGATTGTTGCCTTGCAATAATTTTAAAATGTTCATTTTAAATGTTAACTTTCTAATTTAGATAAATCATATTCAATATTATCAAGTATTTCACTTTCATTTAAATCAAGGTCAAATTGATGAAGATATTATTTTTTTAGATTTATTAATATTTAATTGTG
Organism: Macrotrachela quadricornifera; assembly: GCA_022393335.1. Taxonomy (NCBI): domain Eukaryota; kingdom Metazoa; phylum Rotifera; class Eurotatoria; order Philodinida; family Philodinidae; genus Macrotrachela; species Macrotrachela quadricornifera. Next base: position 117,113 of record JAJEKB010019311.1, read on the forward strand.
AATAAATTGGTTCATCAACAGATGAAAAAAGTTATTTATATAATTTTGAATTAAGAATTTGAATTTGACCTTGATTTAAATGAAAGTGAGATACTTGATAATATTGAATATGTTTTATCCAAATTAGAAAGTTAAAATTTAAAATGAACATTTTAAAATTATTTTAAGGCAACAATCAAAATCTTATATTGATCTAATTTATCAATTAATTATTAAAACTAAAATACTTTTACAACGAACTAAATGAAATTATGTTATATGATGAACAAAGTTTATTTTATAATAATGACCATAAAAGAATAAAAAATATCATATTTTCCTTTCTCATCAATAGCCAAAAATGCAATTCCAATGATTTGGTAGACATTATGTAGATGTATAAAATACAAGTCCTAAAGAGCTTGTCTCTTATTCTCAATGTTAATATACGCATGACACAAGATTGAATAAAAAAAAATAAGAGGTTTCTTCTCCAAAAACTCGATCAGTTAATAAAAGTCTACAGCATTGCTCTCTAAGAAAACTATTCTACTTAATAAATCATCAGTAAATACATTGACTTATATGAAAAATATCTTCATATCCATTAAAGAATGAAAGTGTTGAAGAAAAATTTCATTTTTTTTTGATTATGCAGGTTTTTTATTCGTTCCGTCCATCTTCTTTTTGTGATTTTTTTTAAGCACAATTTTTTTTTGGACGCTTACGAATACAAAAATTTCATTTTTCGCATTAATATGTTCATTTAAATCAATGTAATTTCAAACTTCCAAAACTTTATTTATTAGCAGTCAAGATTACTCTGATGAAAAGTCAGTCAGTATAGACTTTTGATGATTCTCGGCCAATATCAAAACAAATCTATTTTATGAAAACCATTAATTTTCGTTATTTATTTTATTTTACATTTACTTTTTTCAAAAATTTGTTCAAAAATGATGTCTTTAATGATAATCTTCTTCTTATCTATACTGATAAATAAATATGCATAAAATCAACAAGCAGTAAATTGTCATCATGATATCTAGCACTAGAAAACAGTTTGTGTCTTTTCCAGACGTAAACTAGAAATTCTTTATCAACAATTGAATGTTCTGTATTAAACAAATACTTTTATTAAATAAAATCAACCTATTTCACAGATTACATGTACTTACAGATGATCACATTGATTTCTTTCTGAACATCGTTACCTAACAATAATACACAATACATAAAAAACATTTTTTTTTTCTTTTACTTTTCATATAACAATCAATATATTTTTGCAAAAGGAAAATAATCTTGTACAATTTTACAATCATATTCTGTATTTCGAGGTAAAAACATCTTGTTGATTTTCCTACAATTAATTTTTGTATCATCTCTTGTAAAATTATGTGTTACTCTTTCTAATGATTTAAAGTCGACGTAAAAAACAATACCATTTTGGAAATATGTTTGTGTATGAAGTAGAAATTCTTCAATATAATCATCATCACTTCGTTCAATATAAAGTTCAGCACGATTATCATATTTAACAATTGGTAAATTCTGATTATCATTTATTGATTTATAAGATTGTTTATGATTTTGTGCATAACGATTAATCAAAGTCAGTCTGCTCATTAATGAAAATGATTGAGAGATTCGAATAAAAAATTCATGTTCAAAAGGACGTTCATCATATAACGACACTACACGAACATATGGATATAATATTTACATGGTTTTGAAAGAGAGAACAGTAGTATAGATAAAAAGCAGTTATATATATAGATATATTAACCTCTATCTGGCACTTATGCAAAATAATTGACTGACATAAATGTCTATGCTCACTTATAGTTTTACAAAAATGCACTGTCAGTTATTAGATTGATGTTTCAACCTGACTACAGTTTCTTTTTCATTAACCTGTTTCTAAGTTTCATTTGATAATTTCAAAATGATGTTTTAAGAACAAGCTATATTCCATTAATGAACGAATAAACGAGAATTTTAGTATTTTAGATTTTTTCTTTCAATGAAGCACAACATTCATAGTTTTTATTCAGAATAAATTTTTATCTAGAGATAATTCTATTTTTATCATTGTTTTCATATATCGAATTATTAACGTATCTGTTTACACCTAAGCAATCATTTGAACACTATTTTTTCTTTTCTTTTCTATTTTAATGTTCTGTTTTCTCTGTCTAAATTATCTGATTGGTTTATTTCTATTGGTTAATGATAGTCTTTGTCTTCGAACAAACAAAAGAATACTGATATAAAAGGAAAGAAGGACATAAATTTGATTCATTTGAAACATAGACAATGTAGTTGTGACATGCTAGTAGTCGCTGTACATCATACAACTCAGAAAGTTTCATACTATAAACAAAGTAACAGTAATAAAAGGAATAGTCTTCTGGTTTCGAGTAATTTAGACGTTTGAAGTTTTTTTTTGGAATAAGTTATTTGTGTAAAAAAATAAGAAATCTATTTCGTATTCTGTTTTCAATAAAACAATGAGATATACTGTGAGTCTATTTTAATAAGTTTCTGCTTCTTGACAAGTAGGGTAAATGAGCAATTGGTATAAGTGAAGAAGTATACGAATAGTTGCTATATAAAGGATACATTGAGTAAAATGTGTATGATATCTCTTGTTCGAAGAAAAAGAGTAAATCAAACGATGAGTCGAATATTTAGAAAGCTTAGTACATCGATTAATCGTTCATTCATTGATGAAATATTTCACTATACATTAGGTACCTCCACATTTTGCGTATGATATAAATATATAAGATCTAACCGACAATGTTATTTGAATTGAATTGAAAAAAATTGAGCGCATTGTTTATCTAGTTGAGAATATGATATTTTTTTTTATTTAGAGTGTTTCGTAAAATTTTCATCTTATCTATCTGACATAACTGCGTAGCTATTTTCACCAGTCTAGTTTCTTAATTTCAAAATAGATCTTTTATAGTTTGATTTAAATCATTTATTGCTTTGTATACAAGGTATCCAAATAAAATTAAATTTATTAATGAAAATCGAAAAGAGCATCTGTCTACTATAGTAATTTCGCGTGCAGTTTTTAATATATTAGAAGCTGATTAAATAAAATCGTGTTTTATCTTTTTTTAATCGATTTCTATGTTAGTCGTAATGTTTTAAATCTACATCAGTCTATGTTATCTGTCACTTATTTGAAATATGAAACATGAGTGTAAACGATTAAGTTTTGTTACCATTAATAAATGATCAGTTATATTCAAAATGTCATTAGAATAATGTTAAATTGATACGTATACACTCTTTGAAAACAGCGCAGAGAATTTTTCTCTCAAGAATTTGGTTTCGTTTATATTAAGACCAAGTTTACATTTTATTGTTTACTTATTTGCATCTGTTTCTTTTTTCGTTTATTCTAATAGTGAAACGGAAGATAAAAATGAGTAGATTTAATTGAACAGCATTGACTTCTTGTTAGTCTATTCACCTGTTAGAAAAAACAACAAAAAAAGGAAAACATGCACATAAGTAAACAGTAAAATGTAAACTTTGTCTTAGTATCAAAGAAGACGAATTGATGAGAAACAAAATTCTTTGTATTGTTTTCAAAGAATAAGTATATATCAATTTAACATTAATCTAATGGGAATTTGAATATAACCAGTCAGTTTATCGATAGTGAGAGTAATTAGTTGTCATCCCCTTATTTAGATCAAATGTTTTTGATCATTAAGATGCGTTATAACGGAAATTATTTCAACTGTTTAAATAGTGTCATTAGTATCCAAACACCTGTTAAAACAGTCAGAATTTCAATTACTCTAAGCGTTTAAACATATAAAAGGTGTTAAAAGTAAATTTTTCATAAACCGTTTAAACGCGTTTTTGGCGAATAATGAAACAGTTTAAACGAGTTTACATATTCACATGTTTAAACATCGTTTTTGGCGTTTTCATGTCTGCCTGGGTTGTTGAAAAGGACACAGATCATTTCCTATAAAATGAAATATTGAAGAAACTGAGATAATCATTTAAAATGGATGATGTTTTCCGATGGTTATCATTAGTAGAGCCGTCTGTTATTGTTTTCAATCATAAGTTCTAATCAGATACACTCTCAGATGAGGTTTATAAATCAACATTAATTAGAATGATGAAAACTCTCTGAAAATTTTTGATTCGATTTGTTTATAGGCTTAAACTCTTCTTTTTGGTCTATTCTAGATAAAACATACAAAATTATTCATGGAAAACAATAGGGTAACTAAAATTTACTTTGTTGTGATAGTATTTATAGAAGACATATGGTTGTGTTTCGATAAAGAATCAAATTAGAATTGAATAAAATCAATTTGTGAAACTAGAATACAGATCAAAAATCTTCATCATCTCATATTAATATCCAGTTCCGAGATAAGTAGTCGTGGGTATTTTTTGACTAACTTTTGATAGAAATTAGACAGAGACCTGCGGTTTTCACCGTTGGAAAGAGCAAACGAAGAAGCATCGAACCATATATAGAAAGATTTTTAACGACTTTTCTAAAGGTTTTACATCACACTTCAAGAAAAACAGCATGCCTTTCATAGTCACAATATTAATTTATCTATTTCCAGGAGTGTGCTAGAATCGTTAGACAAAGAGCCACAAAGCTATATCAAGATTCTATCACCGACTGCTACCAGTAAGATATTCAAACCATCAAAGCACAATTTATCCCCTCATTTTTTCATCAAAATAATTGAAAAATGCAAGTTTTTGTAGTATTTTGATGAAAAATCACTTTTTTAATCTAGGAGAAAAAAAGCAATTCTTTGAAAGCGTTTGACTAAAACCTTTAAGAAAGTCGCTACAAAATCTTCCAATATATAGTTCGATGTGTCTTCATCTACTCTTTTCAATGATGAAAACCACAGGTTTCTATCTTCTTTCTATCAAAAGTTAATCAAAAAACAATACCCACGGTCACTTATCTCTGAAATGGACATTAGTAGAATCACATTACCAACGATCAAAGACATTTTAAATGATCGTCAATTCAAAACAAAAAGCTTGTGAATGCTAATACTTTTTTAATATTTACACGTTATTTTTTGAAGCAGTCTACGAAAACATGTCAAGCAGAAGCTTGCATCGAGTTGAGAAACTCTGTCGTATAAGGGAAATTCATTAGTAAACCCTGTCTTTTTTTCACGTAATCAAGTAGAAGGAAAAATAGAGCTAACTCAATGAATTCTTCATGAGCAACTGCGAATAAGTGTTCATAGCCGATGTCCAAGAAAAGATTTCACTTTTCTAGCTTTATTTAGATCGACATATGGTTGCATCAAAATAAAAAACTATTCATGATACTGATCGTTGTCATATTAAATACATTAACTTCGTTGGCAACTCTATCAACATATGCAGTATATTTGGCTAAAGATGATCCTTTAGCAATTAGTTGTACTTGTATCTCTGATGTGACGAATCGTCTTGATTTTTTACAAAAGATTAATGATACTTGTCCGAAAATATTAGTAGAGAATAAATGTTATATGGATTTACCTAAAGTACCTTTGACTTGTTCAAGTACAACCGGTTGGTTTATTATTTGCAAATCGATCGTTTTTATATGTTCAGCATTAGACATCATTATTCCGATTATTATTTGGGGTAGACCATTTACACCCAATCTATTATCTTGTTTAGTCGTGATTGTTGCCTTCGTCACGACTTTGTTATCAAGTCAATATTATGTAATATTTATATGTGAACTAGTCACTCTATTTATCGCATGGGTTTTCGTATGTATTCTTATGAGTAAAGCCAAAGTAGATTGATTTGATGTTAAAATCTATATATTTCTTTTTTTTTCTCATTTGGTATTCTCCTGGATAATGTGTTCATTTCATGTTGTGTGTGTGTGTGTGCACTTGTGTTGATATTGTGTATTATCTGTTGCTTTTACCTTTTGTGCCTACCTCTCGTATATTCTCACTGATGTCTCACATTGTCTACCCAAGCAGACACGAATTTGGAAAAACGCATGTAAACGTTTTAAAAAGTGAATTTTTTATCGTTTAAACGTGTGGGAAAAAAAGTAGTCGTGCAAACGTTGAAAACTTCATTTTAATTAGCATGAATGTGGACAAAACTTCCACAAACACTATTTCTTACCGTGAAAACGTTCTGAATATTCAATTTAGAAGCGTGTTTACGCTCAGCTCATCTTTCTTGCGTGTTATTTGCCTAAAAGTTCATTTACTATGCGTTTTTCGGAAACATTTAAATTTTCTAGTTTGAAGAAACAAATAATTAATGTGCAAATGCGCATTACTTATTCATTAATATAGTTTTTTCCTTAAAATTTTTTTTTGATCATTTGTCTGAAAAACTGTAAGAACACGATGAATTTAGGGAATGATCAGCGTTTTAAACATCAAAATGTTTATTTCCGTTTATACCTAATATTTTATTGCGTTTTCACGCTCTTAAGAGAGCGTCCATGTGAGGATCGAGGATCGTCCCAATGTATGACGCACTAGATAAAATTTTGATTTTTGATTTGAGGTTCTCATCTTGTTCAGCATCATCGAAAACCATCAAATCCAAATTTTTAGCTCATTTGGATGTACTATAGAAAAATTTGGCTGATTCGACTATTAAGCACTCACTATCTACTATTCAAAAATAGACATACATTGTTCTATAAATATCTACCAGGATTTTATTTTTACAAGCTACAGAATTTTTTTATGTAATATACCAAAAGATAGGGTATCAAAAGCTGAACAAAATGAGCTATTTGAAATATTTTATATCATCTCTTTAGTTAGATGTTTTTGGTCCAACATGAGTACAAGCTGATACATTTTATGAGTTTATGACATGCAATTTGTCGAAGACAAATGGGGCCACGCTGGATTTTTGATATATTATGCAGCTTTTGATACTCTATCAAATGGTTAAAAAAATTCGAAAAAAAATGGTGTGTTCGAGGCGATATGTGGTTTACAATTGTAGGCTATGTTAGAGATTATTTATAACTCTATGGTATAATTCATATTAAATCGAACGGTTTGGCTCAGACATTTTGTGTTTAATTAGGCACCATCATATATAAGTAGAAAGTACGCATCAAGATCAATATTTAAACACTTAATATGGAAGATTAAATACGGTACTACTTAGCTCACATTGAGCTACAGAGTGATAGAAGATCATCTATGAGCCCATTCAACAATCAAGACATCATTCAAATCTTTTTTTCATTTGATATCTTCATCGAAATCGATATTATTGGATACTTTCAAAACTCAATTTATATTGTTTGAAATTGTTATATTGAAGAAATGGGTAATATCGACTTTTACTGGCACCTCAATCGTTATCCAAATAAATATATGGATTCGTTTTCAAAAATTTATCATTCAGAATTTGACCGAAAAATGAAATCATTTTTAAAAAAAATATATTAGATATGGTAAAGAAGCAAAACAAAATAAAATGATCTATTTAAATATTATACGTTATAGTATTGATTTAGTTTTATCAATTTAATATCATTTAGAATTTTGTATCTTAATAGCTGAACGTGATGAATATTTCATAATCTCTCAACTGTTGTACAATTACATATGATAGTTTGACAAAATATGATTTTCACATATATTGAATAAGCTTCTCTGCTCTATAAAATAGGAAAAAAAATACTTTAGAGCATCTAAAGTTAAACCTTGGACATGTTCAAAAACTACTTGATAGAATTTGATGTTTTTTTTATTTTTTTGTTTGCAGTTGGGTTTTTCTATGTATTTGTTATTTATTGGTTTTCTATACTTTATTTTTATGATGATTTATTTTCTTATTTATTTTGTCAGAGAACAAAAAGGAAGTAACAAGTGTTTATTCAAGTGATGCAAACCTTTTCCAAGCTAATGCAAAAGCCAAGCTGAATTGTTCACCGGCTGAATTCAATTTAATTCGTTTACCATTTGAATCATCCTGTTGTTTGTTGTCAAATTCACGACGTTTGTTATATCGATAAAATTTATTATTATTTTGTATAAAACCTTCAACTAGATTTGTTTCAAGTGAGGAAAAATTGTTAGTTGTTGATGATAATGTAGTGGTTTCATCGGTAATAGATAATTCTTTTAGTGATACATCGATGACCATAGGAATTGAAATGTACAGGGTTGGAAAAAATATTTCTATAGGGGGGTACCGCTATATTCTGAAATAGGGTTAATAATGAATTTTATACCAAATGAAAGCCCGTAAAAAATGGGATTTAGTGCTACTAAACAATAAGGGTTATAGGAACTTTTGAATGTTGAAATGTTTAAACTTAATAAAATCCATTGATAATAAGTGTGAGAAAAGCTATTGATAAGATAAAGTTCGAACTAAATGTAATACAAAATTCTTTATTTTTTTCATTCTTTAATGAAAACAATCAATAGTCAATGTGACGACCATTAGCGTTCTTTACTGCACGTAGTCGAGATGGATACGAACATAGAAGAGTTTCAAATAAATCTGTGTCGGTTTCCTTGTTTTTCAAAACATCTGAAATATGCATTTTGAGTGTTTCTTCAAGATAACGAGAATGTCCCGGTTCTGATAACATCTTTTTTTCAACCTCATCCTTGATTATTGTTCCAATATGTTCTGCCACATTGAGATCAAGTGAATTTCTAGGCCAAATATCATTGTCTTGAAGCAAATGTTGGGTCGGATATACTCGCATACATGGTGCTTTGTCATGGATAAAAATAACTTCATTTTTTAAGAATGGGAAGACGTGTTCAGTCAAAATTATATCACGAAAGTATTGATCAGTCCAGGATTCACCTTTGTCTTTAATCATCCAATGTAACCTTTTAGCGGTAAATATCACAAAAGTTCCAATGCACGGTTAGTTTTTAACCATTTCATGATAACATTCGTCTTCTTCGATATCATCGGCGCTTTTTGCCCCAATTCGATCATTCTGATAATTTGGTCGACGAACAACCCACACGTTAAATTCATCAGATGGTGCCAGATAAAGAAAATCTTAACTTCAGTCCAATCTTTTAACCAATCGCACAGCCATAATCGATCTGATATATGAGTTTCAGATTTTAGCGGTTTTAGAATAACATTAAATGGTTTTAATCCTTCTCTGTGACGGTAATTATTAATTGTTCTTCGAGTGACATATTCTTTTTGCTTTTCTGCAATCTCCTTTGCCACAACGGAACAACTTTTTCTTTGTCGACCACTCGCCTTACGAATGATGTCTTGACTTGCTAGTGATAATTTATGCTTTCGATCAGCATTTGAATAATCAGCAAAACATTGGTCATATGGTTTTTGCCACCAGTTTGTGACAAATTGAGCCGTACTATGTACTTTTTCCGCAACCCACTGTCGATTAATAAATGTTGCACCAGCATCTCGAGCTTCACGAAAAGCAATGCATTTAATTCTATCGATAATTCTTTACTCTTCAGTATCATAAGTATCAGCCATTTTAGAAGAATTAGATTTAATTGATGTATCGAACGGATAGATTTTTTATGAATGATATGAATCAGAAGATGACCTTATATATAGCTTCATAAACTTCTGGAACTTTCCTGTTCTCTAACTTTCTAAGAGAAGAAAAATAAAAAAATCTTTTTTCCTCACCGTCATCACATGTAATAGACAATAGAATGCAAAAAGAAAACTGCACCTTCTGAATCATAGTAAAGTCTTATGATTGCTAGAACAGTGCGCTTTTCAATTTTTTCCAAAAACTATCTGCTTTTTTCTTTGTCTTAAAACCCTCTAAAAATGAAGTATAACGATTACATTATGCAGAATTCTTCAAACTTCGACAGTTTCACACACTAAGATAAAATGTGTCGCATTTTGCAACACAATGTACGACACATTCAAGTGCGACACAAGGTGCTCGTTGCAACATATTTCTTTCATTGAAAGTGCGACACATTCTTGCACGACACATGCGACACATTCTGAAAGCATGGTTAAAATCTACCATATGAAAAATTTTGAATTTTTTTCTCAAAAGCATGTGATTGATATATTTTTCGATTTAATTGTTGCCATGTTGAAAATTCAAGAAGATCAAAGAGTAGGATCTGTTCATCCTTGAAGTGACCCGATCTCCATCAGATCACTTAATGATAGTCCTCTCTCGATCATTGGTCGAGAATGGCGTATTCTCAACAAATAAATAATCGAGAAATAATTGTATAAAAAAATAATTAAGACGAAAATATATAAGTTTTGTACGTTCAATGATGTTGTTTATATATAGCTGCATGTTTGAAACAATAAGGTGAATGAACAATCAGCAGATAGAACGAAAGAAATATATGTTGTGGTCAAAATTGGAATCCGGTCAGATTCGGAATTTGACCGGACAGAATTGGAATATTGTTAGAGTGGAATATAAAACTTGATGAAAAACCAGTAACAAAAATAAGAATAAGATAAAGACTGATGGTGAGAGTGAGGAAGAAGGTCTAAATGAGAGTGATAAGTTTTGAGTGTGTCCGTTAAAGTTGCAGATGGAGTTAACGTGAATAATCGTGGAAAACCTTAGTCTTCGTTAAAATCTCATTGTCTATGAGAACTCCTTCATTTTCAACAAGACTAACCATCGTACCCTCATTTAGTTCGTCTCCCTCACTCGCACCATCACTCTTGACCTTGTCCCCATTCTTCTTACTGGTTTTTCAATAAGTTTTATATTCCACTCTAACAATATTCCAATTTTGTCTGGTCAAATTCCGAATTTGACCAAATTCTAATTTTGGCCACAATATATATATACAACCCATTCTACGCACGACGCATTTTCTCTATTGAGGTTGCAACACTATAATCTACGACACATTCGTGCGACACATTTATTTTTAGTGTGCAGCATACGAAAGTTTCTATAACCCTTATTGTCTAGTACTACTAAACCCCATTTTTTACGGGCTTTCATTTCGTATAAAATTCATTATTAACCCTATTTCAGAATATAGCGGTACCCCCCTATTAAAATATTTTTTCCAATCCTCTATATAATGCTGTCATATAAAAGAGAAGTTACAAAAAAAACAACTAATAACGACATAGGAAAACGAATACAAAAATCGCAAAAAAAAAAGATAATAATGTAATATACCCAGGTCGAACGATACGGTCCGTATACGGACTTTACGATATCAAAACGGACCGTATACTGACCGTAATACCGGGCGTAGTAATACGATCCGTTTCGAATCCGTACATAACAGTTTTGGAGGAGAATACAGCGTGTTTACGATGCCGTAAAACTGTGCCCGTGATTACAAGGTGAAGCGGGTCATTTTCGGCCATAAAGCCACCGTTTTGTCACGGTTTACGTTCCGAAAACGTGTTGTAAACGACTCCGTTTTGATCGACCTGGGTATGAACAGTCTAAAACATGCTTGTGTTTTCCTCGCATTTAAATACAAAATATTTTAAATTAAATAAACGTTTCTACAAAAAAAATAAATTCAATCAATTTTTTTTAATAAAAAATAACTTACTTCTTTATAATGAACCATTCAATCAGAATCAATTTTTAAAAGAAAAACATATAATACACGCATTTGATTGAAACCATGTTCAAATAAATAAATAAGATCATCGAATTTTTCCAAATTAATATTTAATATTGATAAATTTGATGAGCAAATAGTTTCTTCTAATAAATTAATAAATGATATTTGATCATAATCAATCGACCACGTTTGAAAATTCAGATAATTTAAATTAATAAACATATCTAATATATATTTAAATCTTTTTGTTCCTAAATTTCTGAAGAATGTTTCTCTTTTCTGCTCGAATTTAACGCTAATCGATGTTATTTGTTTTTTAAAAATATGAAGAAACGATTGTTGATCTATATAAATAAACATGAATAATTAAAATAACTAATCATCGAAATCCTTACGACGAAATAGAAATAAAGCTCTCGTTGTATCCATATTAAATAAAGCACTTCGAAATAAATTTGGAAAATTTGTCGCAAGAAAAATTTTTTCCATCGAAGATATTTCAAGTTTAAGCCGTTTGACTTTATGACGAATCGATGGTAAAATTTGAAAACATAATCTATTAATTAAATCATCAATAGTATATTTAAATAGAGTTAAATGATTGATAATTTCAGCATCATATGAAACATTGTTTAATCTTTCATGAATATTAATTAAATTAAATACATCAACTAAATTTAATTCTTTCAAAATGAGTAAGAGTATTTCATCAGGTAAACGAATCAATTGCGAATATATGTCCATCTTGATATGGAAATAATTGTATATTTGTATGAATGAATTGATTCGCCTTTGTTATTGAATAGGGTTTTCTTTTCTATTGAATAAACTAATGTAACTAATCCTATTCTACATTAGGTAGATATCGTGATTTTCCTTTTAATGTTTAAAAAGTGATATAATTACCTGAGAAAATAACATTTATTTCAAATAAATAAGTCAATAAGCTTTTATCTAGGACTAATGTAGAAGCAGATTTCTCAAGAGATATATTTCAATTGTCCGAAGTGAATATTTCCGTATACAGTGAACACTTTTGCCCGATCCTGCTGCTGTTCACAATAAAGAAGTTTTACTGTTTTACATCTCGTATTTATTCTAAATCTCTTGTTAATACAAGGGGGAAACAGCTGATTCCATGATTCTATTGATTCTAAATGATTCTAAGTGATTCCGAGTGATTCTATTGATCTGCGTGATTCCATCGATTCCAAATGATTCTAAGTGATTCTATGTGATTCTACGTGATTCTGTCTGATTCCATGAGATATCATAAACTTCAATTTGGTATTAAAAAGTTTTCCAAACATCTAACCAAATAGAGAAATATTCGGATTAGAGACTTCCAGTGTCATTTTACCCATTGCCCGCCTGAGGGAGCGTTTTTAACTGCCCTATCTCTTTCGAATTCGGCCTTCGTGCAACGTGTAGATCTCTATGAGATATGAAAATTCTATAAGATTAATTTCCTTTATGTCTCTTATTCTTAGTTGTATGTATTTTTTTGGAACTTTAGCATATGGTACGGGACATACCGAAATCCTGAATAACGACATATTGATTTAAGATTTTTCTTATTGATCGTTCTCTTTGTGAGTAAATTCTTGTGAAAATTTCAATTCAAAGGAACATTTCCTTCCAAGACATGAAAGTCTGCAAAATTACCTCTCTTAAAAATTCTGATTTTTAGGTCTTTTATATTTTTGGAAAGAAACGTTCTTTTGAGCTGAAATTTTCAGAAAACTTTACTCATAAATAGAACGATCAATGGGGAAAATCTTAGATCAATATATCGTTATTCAAGTCTTTGGTTTATTTCATGTTACAGGCTAAAACTCTAATATAGTATTTACAACTCAAAACAAGAGTCCTAGAGGAGGATCGATCTTTCAGAATTTTCCATACATTATTGAAAGACACCTTATGTTCAAGTGTAACGGTAAATATATTTAATTCTGTTGATGACAAGTGGAGACGCGGTTTTGAGTGTCTTACAACACGATGTTTATTTGACTATGTTCTACATCCAAATGTATTCACTTCACATATACCATGAGGTTATATACTAGAGAGGAAGAGGAAAAAGAACACGATATAAATATAGTTAAAATAGAAAGAGGAAAAGAAAGAGAGAACATTGAAAGAGCTGATGATTACAAAAGAGATCATATGAGATACTTCATATGATTTAAAACATACATCGATCTACCAGTAGTTACAGCACGCAATCAAACTATATCATTCATAACAGAGACGCACCATCAATCAGACAATGAATGCACATCATTTCAAAATGGTATGTCTGCTGGCACGCTAAGCTATAAATTTAATAGATATTGGACAGCTAGAAATGTTCTCAGGTCAATAGCTTCAATGGAATTATTTGTATTCAAAAAAACTATATGTCTCCAGTTTGAAAGCTTCAGAAATCAGATGGTATTTACGAAATTTCTCGAATGACTAATATTCAAAACCAAGAAGCTAAGATATATTTTCCCTTTGCCCTTCAAGTATGAAGTACTCAAAAGGAAACAGCTAGAATCGATTTGATTTTCACCAATTTTAGGAATTACACTTTCGTGTCAGTTCCGATTGTCGTTTCAGACTTTCAGGTAGTTCCTCATGTCGAAATCAACCTACAGGTTAGGTGCACGTTTTCTATCCGATTTTCCCTAATCTTTACGACATCTGATCCTTGCAACAGGATATCAGCTATATCTGATCGATATTGCCCCAAAATTTACAAAACTAGAGATGAGGAATTTGAGTTAGAAAAACAATATGAACCATGAAACTAGTTAAAATCTCTTTGAAAACTCTCTACAATATTGAATTTCAGCAATATTTTCGTAGAACGATAGCATCGCTGCACGAGTGGATCAGTCTATTAGTCCAGACTTATTGGATTTCATAAGGAATCGATCTAACTTTTATCGGAATTTTATGTATCAATATAAAATCCCATAGAATTCATTATAAACTATCGATTAAGAATTCATAATGTTGGAATTTTATCGGATCCTGTGGTAGGATTTGATAGAATCTGTGAATTATAAAGTAGCATTGGTTAGACGGGGTCTAATTGAAATAGCAGTAGTTAGGACTGGATCATAAACTCTCCTGGCATTCAATCATCCGATTTTCATCTATCTGTGTCGATTGGTCATATCTTACAAAATTAATCAAATTCGGTGTCTTAGTGATAGAATAAGATGATTATTAAAAATTAGACTTTAAATCTTACTAAAATATTTTCTAGAATAATATCTCCGCAAATATAACTGTAAAATTTAAAATAGAATAGATCAAAAAATCAATTTTTGATCTCTTTACACTGATAACTTTGCGAAACATGTTTTTAGGCCTTTGGAGACGGAATTTTTTTCGAGCAAGAAAATTCTTTTTTTCTGTGTATTTCATCATAAATCAATCTTAATTTCGATTCTACAAAAAAATTTTTATGGGAACGAGTCTTTAAAAATTTTTTGAAGTGTGATACAGTTCAACGTTCGTAAAATCAACTAACCATATTCTTGTAGAGACAGGAATATTTCTTACAGGATTTTAGACTAGCAAAATTTTCGCTGACAATCAACGATGTTATATTTGTTATTCACTATCGATTATCAAAAAAAAATAATCTAATTATAATCCGGATTATACCAAAAAAGTGTCTAATAAATGATTTAACAAAAACTAATCTCATATAAGAATCTTTGCGTTTCCAAATACCAGAGAATCAACATGGTTCCTTAAGGGGGCCAACCATCCCCAAAAGGTTAAAACGTTTAAATGCGTAAGTTAGTTCAAAAATCGATTTCTAAGTCTCTAAACATCTTTCATAGGATATTCTTTTAGAGGAACAAGATTTTAAAAAATACAACTAAAAACTCGCTTAAATACTAGTTTTCAATCTCTCAAAATTTTTTTTATGACGTTCACGTTAGTTGATGTTCTGTAAAATGCTGAGAGAGAACAATATCAAGGAGAATACATCCTATTCCGCGATGTTGCACATTGCGGAACTAGTTTCGCCTCAGGAATCAATTCCACCAATTCCGGAATTAATGAAATCAGTTCCGATTCCGGAGTTACTCGAAATTACAAGAAATTCCTTGTGATTCCGGAATTGATGGAATCAGTATCAATTCCAGAACTGCTTCCCGCCTTCATCCTCATGCTTGGTAGTACTGTTACAGATCAATCTCAAACATGCACGAGCGATTCCGAAATTGATGGAATTAGTTCCGATTCTGGAATCACTTGGAATAGTTGAAAATGATTTTGGATATCCTAGGAATTGGTGGAATTGATTCCGGAATCAAAGTCTCTATAGATTTCATGCAATTTTGGAATCTGTGGAATTAGTTTCCTTGAGGGAACTGATTCCCTAATGTTCAACATCGCGGAATAGGATGACTGCTCGTGATTCTGTGATTTGGAATCAATCAAATTCTCAAATATCTTCGACTGAATTCATTGTGATCGGAATGTTGCACTGATCGATCTGAATATTGACAGAGGACATCGTTGAATTTCAGTAAATTACCAGTTTTCGACCATTTTTTGTTGGAAAGGTGCGCAGATTGTGCAACAATCGTTGGAAAAGACTGATGACAGTCAGTCTAGGAGTGTGAACATTATATTTCCTATATTATCGACATTTCCTGTATTGTGAATTGGTAACGTTGATTTCAACTCGGTCATTTTCTCTGCTATTGAAACGAGGTTAACTATATCTTTCGCAAATTCGGACAATAAACGGTTAATCTTTTGAACAGATCTCGTTTGAATACAATGGTTTTTCCAAATGTTTATCAAAGGTAGATTGGCAGGCTAGTGAAAAGACCTGATCCCGCACTCTCCAATCAAAAATACTGCTTCTATCTTCTTATGTTTTTCAGCATAATTGTGAAAAGAAATAGGTGAAAATCTATTCAAACTGACTGAAGAGACATCCAGTTCTCGTAAGCTCTAGGCGAGTCTTGAAATCAACATCATTGATCTGAATTAATAAAGCGTCTTTCAGCTGAAGGCATGAGTCGATTGAGGACAGAAGATTCAGAAAACGGAAGGAAAAATGCAACCAGACATTCGGTATCCTAGTCCGGTGACCATTTTCGAAGGAAATCTATCAGAACCGGGGTAAAGTTAGTCGTGGGATATGCTTTCAAATAATTGCTTACTCCGATTCTTTTTGGTACAATCAATGATTTTTTGACTGATTCCCATCAAAAAATCATTGGATTAGGCCACAAAGATCGTTATTTTATGTAGCTTGTAAGAGTTAATGTTTTAATGAAGTTATTGTTGATGATTAATCATGATCGGTCATCCAGTGATTCCCAGTGATTCCATGTGATTCTACATGATTCCATGTGATTCTGAGTGATTCCATGTGATTCTGAGTGATTCCATTGATTCCGAGTGATTCTATGTGATTCTATGTGATTCTAAGGTCACAGAATCAGCTGTTTCCCCCTTGTGTTAATATCAATTTATCAACAAGTAACGCTGGTCTAAAGACTCGCTCTTCTCTTTCTCGTAGAAATCGTGTTTCTAAACTACCATCAAGCTATTCACTTATAAAATTAAAAAAACCGAAGTAAGATTTAAGTTCCTCAACCTCACCTGCCTTTGACCAAACTTTATAAAAACAAATGTTTTTTATTAAAAATTTCTCGTTTATTTAAGAACGTGAGCCTGAAAAATTTTTAGAAAACTGACTTCAGTTTTGGATTCCTCGACACCATTACCCTTCGGTCAACCCTTATAAAAAAAACTTTTTTTGCAAAAAAAGTGATCCTTTGTGTAAAAAAATGATTCTCAAAAAAATTTTAAAAAACTAACATCAAATTCGGATTCCTGGACCCCGATTACCCTTTGGTTAAGTTTTATGAAAAATATTAGTAAAATGTTCTTTTGACCTTGTGCGGACATACAAGCAAGCAATCCAGCAGACAATTTATGTTTGCAAGACTCTTCTCTACGAGAAAGAGAATAATCATCAGCAATGGTGTTCATCACCCACCACGATGAAATCATCATTTCATGAAAAAACACCTATTTTCGATGAAAAATACCAAACCTCACCAATTCCTAACATCAATTGATCAATGCTGATACCACATGATCACCAAACAGACTTCAGATTCGAACTCCCTGCATCGAAATACCTCTAGAAATGCCTTCTTCGAAAAATCGGTTTTTGATGTTTTTTTGACCCTGCGGACACACAAGCTATCAATCAATCAATCAAACAATTTATGTTTCTAAGACTCTTCTATACGAGAAAGAGAAAAATTCAGTTTAAAAAAGTTTATTTAAAAAAAAATAAAGAAAAAACTAATAAGAGTTTTGTTTTAAAATACGTTCATTTATTGTTTCTTTTTCACCTGGTGAGGTTACATCAACAACATTAAATTCATTGATTTTTGATTCGTGGTGCACAATATAAACTAATTTATTAAATAAATTCTTTTTTAAAATATATGTTATTTTATTTGAATTTGTCTAGAGAAAAAAATTAATTTGATTTAATACCCAGGACGAGCATTACGATTGCCGTAAATCGTCGTTTACGGCGTCGTAAACGATCGCACACGATCGTATACATTCAAAATTACGACCGTATACGGTCGTATTTCGTCGTATTACTTGGCTCCTGAATTACGGTGGTATTTTCGTCGTGATGTATACGACAAAATACGATGTATATACGACCATCGTAAACGATCGTATGTATGTGTATATACGACGTCATTTGTCTTCGTATTTATATAAGCATCTTCTTATAGAGAAGGGAGCAACTTCACGATATTCCTGCGCCCTTCTCTTATCTCTACTCTTATTCTCAATACCAGGAACCCGTACTATTCATCGAGACGTTCAGATAAATCTAAAATAAAGAAAATTAATTTGTTCAAAGATAAATATTTACTCTTGATTGCGTTGTTCAGACAATTCTAAAATAAAGAATAAAAAAGAAATTTATATTAATATAAATATTCACTGTTTATTGTACCATTGAGATGGATCTAAAATTAAAAATTAAAAATAATTTATATGAAATAAATACTTATTCTTACTATACCGTTGATATAAATCGAAACTAAGAAATAAAAAAACAGTAATCTAACTTGAAATAAAAACTTACTGATCATTGCATCATTGGATTCAGTCTAAAATAAAATATAATTTAATTTAAAATAATACTTACTGTCGATTGTGCTGCTCAAATAAACCTATAATATAAAAGTAAACAATAATTTAATTTAAAACAAAATATCTACTGTGTATTGTACCATTAAACTACCAATAAAATAAAAAAAATAATTTATTTTAAAATAAATACTTACTGTTCGTTTTGCCGTTGAAATAAATCTGAAATGAAAAAAAAGTTATTTAATTTATAATAATATTTTACCCCTTGTTTTATTGTGATTAAATAATCTAAAAATTAAAAACTAAATATAAAAATAACAAAAATACTTCTCTTTTATTTTATCGTTATTTATGACTTAAAATGAAAGCAAAATTATTTTAAATAAACTAAAACGTACCTCTTGTTTTATTCTGGTTAACAGTGTAAAGATAAACAAAAATAAACTATTGGAATAAAAATATTCATTTTATTTTATTCTAATGAATCTTGTGGAAATAAAAAGGTACAATTTCTTCAAGTACATAGACACATACTGTTCAATGTATAGTTCGAAATAATGCAATGAACTACAACTTAAAATGCTGCATTTAAAATTCAACGTCCTATTAGATTCTTTGCTGAAGTCAGTAGACAGTGCGGTATGGTCGACAAATAGGTCTCAGTTTACGGCTAATTCACGACTGTATACAGTCGTATACTACCGTCGTACACGACAGCTGTTTATGTTGAAGTATACGGTGATCGTATTTGAACGTATGAAATCGTATACGTTGGTGGTATACGTTAGTCGTGTACGACAATCGTTTCTCGTCGTATTTCGTTGTGTACAACCGTTTATGGTCGTGCCTTTTCGACCTGGGTAGATGAACAAAATAATTCATTTTATTTTTACTTACTGATTCATCATAACCATATAAAGAAAATGGTGTAACATATGATAATATTGAAGAAAATTGTTATCCATTTGTAATAATTCTGATGCATGAGCAACAATTTCATCACCACGATCAATAAGTTTCACGACAAATTTCGAATTGTTTTCACGACTTCTAAATAAAAAGACAACAAGAAATAAAAAACAAGAAATTTCTTAAGATATTTTTTAACTTTACTTTATTACAACACGATAATAATTATTATCTCATTCGACAACATATAGCATGCCATTTTGAATTACGTTGACATTTAATGATTCATAATTTGGCAACCCGGAACGAGCCTTACGACGACCGTAAACGGGTCGTAAACGACCGTTAATGATAAGGTTACTGCCGTAAACTGCCCGTATTTGACCCATTTGGCATGCACCGTATTAGAACCGTATATTGGCGTGTCGTATACGTTGAAAAACGGCCTGAAAATCGCGTATTTGATCGTTTACGACACGCCAATATACGATCGTAATACGGCGCATGCCAAATGGGTCAAACACGATGAAAAACGGGCGTTTGCGACCGGGCTTGTTTCACCTGGGAAATTATTATAGAAATTTTTTAGATTTTTCGATAGATGATCTAATTCTCCACGGCGGTATTTGGCAACGCCGTAAAATTCAATAGCACTAAGAACATTTGTGATCCAATAATAACCATTATCTAAAAAGATATACTAATACACCAAAGAAAAAGAAGAGTGAATCTTACTCGACGTTGTTTGACTTGAAATATTTGAAATATAAGATGACTGTTGTTGAATTTTTGAAGCCAAGTTATTACGAATGAAAAACCCACCAAGATATCCTATTGCTAAAAACAAAGAAATAAGAAATTACTTATTGATTAATTAACATAATACAGGATGTTTCATAAGTTTTGATATGTGATAAAATTCGTATATGGACATTGAGAATAATGTCTAATCATTATGTTTCTATTTCAGCTTCGAATATTCGTGACGACTTTTCAAATGATGTATTATTGAATAAGATCATCTCTTTTAATAATACAAATCTAAACATGAGAATGTACTGCTAAATTTTTTGAAATTGGTCAAAATGATACGTTGTCAAAAAAAATTTGTAACATTTTTCTATTCGTAGATATCTTAATGTAAGTAAATGATAAAATCTTGAATCTTTTTTTAAAGATGTATCGGGAAAAGCTCTACATAAAATGCGCACACAAATAATTACAGATGCTTTCATGATCTACTATATACTCAAAATGACCAACCTCCATGATGGTGCTATTGGCCAAACTATCCCTTATAATAAAAAATATTTCGAAAGCTTATTTATTTTGTATGTATCTCAGTTTAAGAAGAAGATAAATTTTTGAATTTTTTAAAATAAGATTCGTCATGAAAAGCTCTACAAAATCTGTGCGATCAGAGCACAATTGTAAACCAAAAAACTCTTCGAAATATTTTTTTATTATATTGAATGCGTCGGGAAGTAGCACCATGATGAAGATTGTTTATTTTGTGTAGCCCATCAGAACAAGTTTGGATGTATTTGCTCAGACATTTTTTTTGTAGTTTTTCATGGCAAATCTTTTAAAAAGAAATTCAAGATTTTATTATTTAACAAGGTTGAGATATCTACGAAATAAAAAAACAATGTTGCAAACATTTTGACACATCCTGCATCATTTTGATCGATGTTGAAGAATTTATCATCACATTCTCATGTTTAGACTTTTATTATTAAAGGCGATGATGCTATTCAATAATGTATCATTTGAAAGGTCATCACAAATACTTGAAGCTCATATAGAGACGTAATTGATTAGATATTGTTCTCTGTATCCTTATAAACGAATTTTTATCAGGTATCAAAACTTATGAAATATCCTGCATCCAAAAGAATCAACGACTACAACGATAAAGAAGAAACTATTACGTGAAAAAAGCCTCACTCTCTTTCCTAATAAATCCGTTTATGAATCATGCAAAACAAAAAACAAACGATAATCAATCCATAATTCATCAATTCTTTCTTTTCTTTTCTAATTTTCTACTAATAATAAAATTAAAAAAAATGACTTGATGTTATGTATCTGACTAATAATAATATAATAACAAAAAATTACTTTATGGTTCTTTTTCAAGTCGAATTCGAGTGTTTATTGCCATCATTGTTGTGTTAATACTAATTAATGATGTGACATAAGTGATAATTGATGTGAAAATGACGAATGCTTCAAATATCACAGCTTTAGATGGGGAAACATAAAGCGACACATATAGAAGTAATTCATTAAATACTGCAGTTATTGTTATAATTTTAGATTCTCCAAAAATAATAAACACCATTATAATGTTCATTGCCGCAAGTGTATTATATACTGTTCTTACAATTTGAAATAATTTTTCTTCTTCTTTTTTTAATTGTTGCGTTTTAATCATAGATTTAATATTAAGTTGTTTTTATTTTTTATTTAAATTATTTATCATACACATTCATAATGTCAACCTCAAATTCACATTAAAAGATGGATTGATAAGGATTAAACATGGCATAGAATCTGATTGGTTCAAAATAACAAGGATAAGCTACATACACTTCTCAATGTAGCGTGTCAATGTAGCTTATC